>JAAEAF010001475.1:0-132695 GCA_011037195.1 Triatoma infestans | reverse complement strand
ACCTGCTTCATCTGAATGGCAAGGCAAAGTCCCGGCCTTGACAGGAGGGTGGTGCAAAACCGTGGCCTATGGACAGGCTTGCCTCCATCTGTCGGGCCAGTGATTAATAGTATCTAATTATTATACGTTGGAGCAGTTTTCAATAAAATCATGAAAAACTGATTTTTAATACCTTTTTACGCCTTTAAATAGGAGACTTGTTCTCTCTACATAATGGTACCACGGGATCGTGAGTCAGCCCGACAGAGCTTGCTCTGCGCTCACGAGCTGAGGAATGGCCTCGTGGAGGTCGTTGTTAGCAGGGAAGATAGAGATTTTTACAAGCATTTCTTTTAAGTGAGCATGAGTTGGTTGGTTTGCCCTCGAGGAATAGTTCCGCCCTTTCCCAATCTCTCACAAGAACATATCCGGACGATTACATTCTATGTACAAAGGAGCCACCATACACTTAGTTCAGGTCGCATACCTACATTTACTGCTACAGAATTGTTCCAGTAAACCTCCAAAAAAAGTACATCAATTAACAGTTTGATGTATTCAAAAGTAGAATAAAGATGTAAGGTGAATAAAGGGCGGATATATAACAAAGAAGTTAATGTTTGCGAGCAGGTAATGATGAGCCAGGTAATCCAGCCGCTTCATACAATCCAAGGCACACTTAATATCAGTTCATTCTTAATGTCTCCGCCCCTTCCCCAGGAGAGCTACAAACATCAGTAAATGTTCTTCCCCTTCAACAATATCCCATTTATATAACCTTTCTAGCTGGTTAACACCACGGCTAACTAAATAAACGACTTTATGGCTCCAGTTACCACTTGGCTGAATAAAAAAGAGGCGGGAAAATTTCTCTGAATTCTCTTTCTTTTCCAGTAATTCTCTATCATCTTATTCTTCTAGTGTCCTACTTAAATCTAAGTGTGCAATAACTTTTATAGCAACTAAGTTTAAGTAGAAAATAGAAAAGAGAATCGATGTTTAATCTTATCTGTACAAACTGAGGAAGGTGAAGAAACGTTAATCTTAGTAATTTAGTTAATAATGAATCATTTATTCAAACTGTAATATTTTGACATTAAAAATTTCATAAAACAACTGATGTCACCACGTAAATAGAAAAATGTAATATTCCTTGGATTAGAATGTTGCTGATTATTTGTTGCTTCTTTTACAGACATTTGCGAATCCAAGGATTCATTATTCTTTTAATGGCTCTGGACTTTAATTAGTCCTGTCATTTTACTGGACACACTGTTAAACTACACAGTGCCCGCTTAAGACCTAATATTTTATATCACCCAGTGTATGCAAGAGAAATCTGTTGTGCAACGATCATACGATTTTTACAATTATCACAATGATCAATTTTGCTTAAGATGTGTAATTCTTACTAAACGTTTATTGTTCTTTTAGTTGGTAAACATTCATTTTAGTTGTTGGTTTATAGGAAATGGAAGCTATGTGATGTCATTGTAGGCCAAAAGTAGACCGACCAATAGCGTCTCTATTAATCTTTAACAAAACTTGAAATGGTGATTTACAGTTTAGCCACCAGAATCCACCATAAAATAATTTTTGCCACATAAATGCATCACATAAAATGAATAGGTTTATTAATAGTATCTAATTATTATACGTTGGAGCCGTTTTCAATAAAATCATGAAAAACTGAAACCCAATCAGTAAATACGCACAGTTCAATGAATTTTTTCTTATTGAAATCTCTGTATCGGAGCTCATGGTGGTATCTAAATGGAATGCTATTTGGCATTTTTGAGTTAATTTGTTCATAGATGTGAACTTGGAAATATATACGTATTTGCAGGGAAACTCAATTACGAAAATATAACGATTTTCCTTTTACCGTCATCAGGGAAAAGTTAAAAAAATAAAAACCCAAGACAATTCCTTTGGTGTCAGGAAAAGAGACTCCCAATCCATCCAAATTCGTTTGTTTCGCTAATTATTTGCTCCACAGTCTTCAGATTCACTAACTGAACGATTCATTCTTAAATAAAACATTTTTCAAGGTATGAAATATTTCTCAGTGTGAGAGAATTTATTGAGAATAATTTATATCTCACCTATTGGTGAAATGTCATTGAATATCTCCTGCTGTAGACAGTTTGACAATAAATACGGTAATGCACATATTTCAGTGTCATAGAAGAAGAAGAAGAAGCAGAACTAACCGATCGGCCAAAGTGGGTTATTAGGGGGCGGAGCCTCTATATACATATATATTCCAGCCGTGTTCAAGGACACAAGCTCTACTTAGAGTGAGAGAGAGCTATCTGGAAAGAATGATAAAGTGCGGCGGTAGGGGGGAACACTTTAAGGCACACTTAAGGTAAAAACACCTGAGTATTCTCCTCTACTTACACTAATAGCTCCACCTGTTCTCTTTAGTTTCACTTAAAATACATTTCTCTACTGCATCCATTTACATATATATCTAACTGCTTCATAATAAAGCACAGATGATGTCTTAATTAAGTTATACTTAGCTTCAAAATATAGTCCTTGTTCAATTGCTTTATATAAAGTGGCCAAACTCTTGTCCAACCCAGAAGTCTGGTCTTATCGTTTGATAGACATTGTTAAGCAGAACCCTTCCAACGATCTGCAGTCAATATTTTAAGTACACCAATGTAGAGAGATATTTGGTTGGTCACAAGCAGAAAATGCCGAGAATAATATAATCAGGACACTACATTGTATTGAACTATAATAAATATTAAACATCAGTTTACCTTAAAAGGACTTCATTAGATAGAGGAAAAGTACAGTTATGGAATAGAAGTAGTAATTTAGAGACTAAATGGTGTAGCTGACTTGGCGCGGGTTAACTGTTAGCATAGTCTGGTGTTGCAGCCTGACATAAAATTGATTAATGATGGGTTGTCTGGTTAATGATGTAGAACTGGTTAATGATAATAACTCTCTTTTTATAAACAAATCTAAGGGAGGGAAATTATGGCCGGGATTATCCACCGCACCAGCGGTTGGTAGAGGCAAGGGCATGTCAGGTACGCACTTGTATAATATCAGTGGCATTATCTTGAGTTTTGATAAGAAGGTGTGATAATATGCTTAATACTCAGCATTATTACACTTAATACAGAGTACTGTCATGTTGATGACCACTAAGTTTGAAGGGAATGTTGTTGATAAATATAAACACTAAGTTTATCTGAATCGTAATGTATAAACTCCAAGTTGATTTGTAATTGGCTCTTCTAACACACACAATAACTATGTATTAATTGAGCAAATAGTACCAATATAATTTGCAATATTGGCAGAGCGGTTCTGTAACTATTCTGCTCCTTCCTAAGAATTTTGGAAGGGGCCGAATTGGCTTAGAAAGTAGAAAGTCTTTTTGAAGTATTAGGATTAAAGAATGGTTTATTGTTGTAAAGGTATACCACGCGATACTACATTAACTTTTGTTGAGCACTTCAAAAAAAGCGACAAAATTCACGACCATATTCCTCATTCCTGCCTGCAATTCACTGGCTCAGATCATCAATCCCTTTACGAATCTAATAGCGGTCTTAGATAAACATGACCCCAAAATTGCAGAAATAGACAGTATCCTTTTGGGTAGCAGCAACACACAGGGAAAAGTAGACTAATCACTTTTTTAAGATTCTTGGACGACTTGGTACATTTTCAAAATTGACGAACAAGAAGCTTTCCTCAAAATATCTTTTTATTTCGAGCTCGGTTTACATTATAGACAAATAAAACTACTGGCTGAATTCATGGTGGGAAAGAAACAATATATAAACAGGAAATTGAGAAAAACAGTAAAAGAACATGATGGCAGTGTTTGCATAATTAGATGAAAATTATTTTCAAGAATTTTCCAGAAAAAAAGCACGATATAACTTGTTTACAGGAAATCCCTTCTTATGTCGGCTGCTCCCTACTCTTAAGGGCTGCAGTTTAGACCAAGGCACTTCTCCACTTCTCTCTGTCCTCGCCAAGCCACGATCAGCCATTTCCTTCATGATATCCTCCATTGCTTGAAGTGGTTTCCCTCTTTTTTTTATTTTTTCCTGATAATCATCTATAAATTTTATTAGATCACCTAGACGGTTCCATCCTTCCGTACCAGTTTAACGTCTTTCTTTATCACTTTTCCGATAATATTTTATTTTCATCAATCTCTTATTCCTTCAATCTCTTATTATCTGTCCTTGTCTTTCCTCCAGATCTCCATATTCTTCACCTTTCTCCTTCCATTTTTTTTTAAGGCGGACAAGCATTCAGCCTTCGATTAGCTTTAGAATATAAACTATATTTGAAGTAGTTCTTTAAAAATCGTACAACATTTCAAAGAATTCTTTGAGCTTGCGATTCTTTAAGGTGCCTCCATGTTGGATCCCCGACTTATATTTTAGTTGATACTAAGTATATAAATACTCGATAAGCTGTATTTTACTTCCTCTTACTTCTGCATTGTCAAACTTCAGTTGTCACCAAAAATTTCTGTTTTGAGGACCCTTTTTTTTAAAAACAAATAATGTATTTAACAAATGATGTGTGCTTGTTTGTTTGCATGAAATATGTGCAAAACGGAAACACGCAGGAGCTACGAACTTATATTACGTTCAGACGCCACCACCGGATCCACATGTTGACTAGATTAGAGTCGTGAATCTCTAACATGAAGTATGAAGTTTGTGAATAAATCCAAAGTGATTTATTTGATTGGTAAAAACTTATGAGATAAAAAATTATTTAAATAATAAACTCTTTCTAATAACACAAAATTTTGTAGAGAGAGACATTAATCCTGGGATCTTAAGTATAAACTTGTGAGTAATGAATGGAGGAGTTGGAAGACGGAAATTGGGATAGGGAAGCCAGACAACTATTACATAATGAGCAGTTTTGCCAACCCATTGTGATAAATGTATAAAAATATAATCATAATAATAGGTGAATGAAAATGTAGCATGGTTCTCCCATCACGACCACAGTTTGCGAAAATGAAATGTCAGTGGGTCAAACCGATGTTTAACAGGCCTGCTCCCCGTCCATCCAGCCGCCCCCTTACCAGGCCCATATTGCTACCTGTTGCTTCTTATATACAGCACTTTACTGCTTCCCCCCCCGCCGCTACTTCCACACTCACCCAATGATGACAACACAGATTATGACGACAAATAACTTAAAACCAGGAGAAAGAGAGAGGGAATTATAACGTGATTGGAATTTCCTTCGTTACAGATCCTGAACCTCCTCACTAATGTGTGTATTCATAAATGCGTGTCCTGTCCACATTCCTATACATTGCTTGTAAAACTGGCAATAAAACAGCCAAACACCTGTAATTTCCGCCTCATTCATAAAAAATGTAAAATTACCAAGTGTAGAGAAAAAAGAGATAACAAAAAATTCAAACGGTATCTGCCACATGACAGTTGCAACATCGTGGTATCTGCCACATGACAGTTGCAACATCGTAATATACGTTTTTACGTTTTCCAACAACCCCAGAACCTCCCAAAATCACCCCCTAGAACCCTCCTCAATACCGTGCTACGAGAAAACGTTCGTTCGCTTTTTCATACGGGAAACGTTTGCATTTCAATGTGAGTAATGTTCGCTTATTACAAAATTGGTACCTCCCAAAAAGTGTATTTTACGTTAAAAAAAATCATTTTTTTAATTGTTGACATTAATTATTATTTACTAATTAAATTGAGTTTTAGCTAATCATTGAACAAGTTTTATCTTTCTCTTAAAAGAACGATTTCGCTAAATAAGCCAAAATATTAATATATAGTATTTTCGTTGGTTAAATTATGATAACACTTTGTAACCATGCATGAGATATGCTATTCTGCATGGAACACGCATTTACAATAAATAATAACAATAATAATAATAGAAGAGATTAGCTCAGTGGTTAGCACACTGGACTCCCACGCAGAGGAGCCGGGTTCGAGTCAAGCTGTGCTGCCCTTAGATTTTTTTTTTCCCAGGAGCCTCTACAGCTCCCTGTTTGGTGATGGACAGTGTTGTCTGTAGCAAGAGAACACTGTCCGGAGGCCGGCATTGCACTGAGAAGGCTCCGAGCGCTAATGACCACAGATTATGACGCGCCTTGAAATTAAAAAAAACAAAAACAATAATAAAAATAAAAACACCCAGACCACAGAAATTCACTAAAAACACTTTTGTCTTTCTCTACGGATCTGAAAGTATGTATTTCCAGGGATAACTAAATTCTTTGCTGCAGTAAGACAGAGTATGCAGTAAGACAGAGTATGCAGTAAGACAGAGTATGCAGTAAGACAGCATGCAGTAAGACAGAGAATATATAGTATATATATATATATATGTAAAAACTAGCGAAGCGAACAATGGAGTAGCTTGGTATATAGTATATCTTCTGCCTCTTCCCTTCATTCTCCTAATTATTTGATAGGTGATACAATGGAACACACACACACACAAACAGTGAAAAAGTGCGCGGGTGAGAGAGTGAGTGTTATGAGAGTAGAATTAGAAGGTGGGGAGTAGAGGTTATTTAGAGCGGAAAAGAGATGAGCTTTATAACTTTATAAGGAAAAGAAAAAAAAAATTAGATTAAAGCTAAATATGAGTGTTAAAAGCTTTGGCGAGGAAAGAAACATTGTTATTTAGGATGAGAGAAGACCGAGAGAGCTTTTAACAAGGAGCCAGGATATGGAAGCTTTAACAGATACAAGCTCTAACAGTAGGGGAGCTTTGTGCAATGATGAGGGTAGAGCTGGAATGGGGAGATGACAGTTTTAGATCTATAATACCTCTATATATATAGAGAGAGAGATGGAAAGGATCAGTTTCGGTCGATATATTGCATATATCGAGCGCAGTCATATATTATACTATATATATAGCTTGTGACAGTTGTGCTGTAGTATTCGTGACTATTATAGATCAGGGTGTGGATGGGTATATTTGTTAACCCATATACCCATCACCCATAAACCATTTTAACCTATGGCTTTTCCACTTTTTGTGCGGAAGTTTCTTCATAAATCCTAACTCATAGACTCTATATGATATTGACTCCCGTCTCAAACTATGTTCACGTTTTTTTCGGACATAACACCTTAAATTTATGTTACTAAATATGTTGCAGTGGTAAAAATAAAAACAGAATATTTAAATGTGAAATAAAAATAAGCACAATCTATAGCAACTATCGATAGCAACTATAAAGTAGTAATTCACAACACAAAAAACCTGTGCAATACACTTGGACCAATCTCTTTTATTGTTGATAATAAAATTGTAATTGAGAAATTTGCCTCAGAACTAGAAAGTTCAGAATTACTAAAAGTTTAGTTGCTCTTGGTATAAATATAGTGTTGGTGGGGGAACTTGTTAATTCTCAGCACATATAACTGTACTATAATCCTAACTAGTACGAATGTGGTGATTATACTGTAATCCACAAGAGGGCGTGAACTTCAGATGCCGTATAAGCTTTGAAATCAACGTCATAGAATACCCAGGACCTCATAAAAACTAATTCTCCAAGGGAAAAAATGTGATAGGTTGAGTGTTGTTCAAATAAATGTGATAAATTGAATCCATTTAGCATAATAAGAAAACTGATGGAATCGTTTAGAAAAAATCGCCCCCCTTCCGCTAATAAATTCAGAAACCTATTCTGTAAATTTGTAATTCGAATTTAAAACATTTTACGACAAACTTGGGATTACTTCTTCAGTAAAAGGAACTATTGCGATCTTGTCAAACTTTCGAAATTGAGATTTCCCCTGAAATACATGTTTTGAGGTTCCTTCAATATCGCACTGAAACAACAGTGTTAACAACCACACTGAAACAACAGTGTTAACAACGACACTGAAACAACAGTGTTAACAACCACACTGAAAAAACAGTGTTAACAACCACACTGAAACAACAGTGTTAACAACCACACTGAAACAACAGTGTTAACAACCACACTGAAACAACAGTGTTAACAACGACACTGAAACAACAGTGTTAACAACCACACTGAAACAACAGTGTTAACAACCACACTGAAACAACAGTTTTAACAACCACACTGAAACAACAGTTTTAACAACCACACTGAAACAACAGTGTGAACAACCACACTGAAACAACAGTGTTTACAACCACACTGAAACAACAGTGTTAACAACGACACTGAAACAACAGTGTTAACAACCACACTGAAACAACAGTGTTAACAACCACACTGAAACAACAGTTTTAACAACCACACTGAAACAACAGTTTTAACAACCACACTGAAACAACAGTGTGAACAACCACACTGAAACAACAGTGTTTACAACCACACTGAAACAACAGTTTTAACAACCACACTGAAACAACAGTGTTAACAACCACACTGAAACAACAGTGTTAACAACCACACTGAAACATCAGTTTTAACAACCACACTGAAACATCAGTTTTAACAACCACACTGAAACAACAGTGTTAACAAATTTACCAAAAAAATAATGTTTTCAGCGAATGGTCTATCCGTGTGTGTTTTTTAAACAAAATATCTCAAAATCGAAAAATCGCACGAACCTCAAGGCCGATATTCGGTTTAGGAACTACATCGCATCTGACACCAAGGTGTCGGACAAAATCCACCAACCAGAAGCGCAACTTTACTGAATGTTTTTTACTTTCTCTTACTCCTAGTAAGAGGAAGTATTGTAATCGTGTCAAATTTTCGATATCGAGTTATCACCGGAAATATCCGTTTTGAGATCCCCCGAGTACAAAAAAGTGGTTTTTAGCAAATGGTCTGTGTGTGTGTGTGTGTGTGTGTGTGTGTGTGTGTATGTATGTATGTGAACAGATTGCTCAAAAACGAAAAATTGTAAAAAGTTCAAACTTGATATTCCGTTTAGTCATCACCATGGGATCCGACAGTAGGTCATCTGTCAAAATTCCTCAACCGGAAGTACCACTTTACTAGTTTTTTTTTACGTTTTTGCGATTTTCACAAAAATCGCTCCAAAGATTTTCTTCAAACTTGGTATATCAACTAAACATACTAACAGCTACAACTTTTATTTGAAACATTTCTCCAGGAAAATTCATTTAAGGGCACTTCTGGGGGAGGGGTGGGGTTAGGTTTTCATCTAAACTGCTGTTTCAGTATATTAGACAATTCTGTCATCTAAATAATGTTAATTAGAATTAAATATGTTGTTGAAATTCAACAAGTTTGAAAAAAACCGGAAGTGCGTTTACTTTACCACTTTACTAAATGATTTATTCACTTTTTCGCGATTTTCTCAAAAATGGCTGCGACGATTTTTCTGAAACTTCGTATAAACTAAACATACAAAGATCTACACTTTTATTTAAAACTTTCTCTGGGAAAATTCATTTAAGGGCACTTTTAGGGGAGGGGTGGGGTTAGAGCTTCCTCTGAAGTGGTATCATAGTTGATATACAATTCTATCAACCAAACAAAATTAATTAGAAATAAATAGATGGCCTAAATTCCAAGTTTTAAGAAATTAGTAGCCGGAACTGCGCTTTTACTGAACAGTTTTTTCAGTTTTCGACGAATTTCTTTATATTTGGTACACAAACTATAATCTTTGTCAATTATAATTTTGAGAACAGGAGTAAGAGAAAGTTGCATGAGTGTTTCACACCAGATTTTTTCTTCATTTTTTCGCGATTCTCTTGTCTCAGGTTCCAACGATTTCCTCTAAACGTTATATACTATCTCTACATCTGAACCCCCCCCGCCACTTTTATTTGAAACATTTTCCAGTTTTTTTTTGTTTTTTATTTTTTATTTGAAATTTACAACGGCGACATAGTATCATAAGCAAATATGAAGATCTATGCAAAAAATGTTTATACAAAGGAAAAATAAAATAAAAAATACTGAGTTGAGAAAGTACCCAGTGGTAGTACTGCAATCAACTTTCACTCACTGCCACTAGCACTCACATAGAGAGGATATCGCGAGGCCACTGGCGTTTAAGCCTTCTAGGAGGGTTGCAGGGTAGAGTGCGGGATGAGAGGCGTCGGACTAGAGGATTAGGGTGTGAGGATAGGGTACTATGGAAGTGGCTGTTACAGAAAAAATCTCCCACATTGGTGTGTGAGTGAGTATGTGTTTGTTTATTATTTGTACACTAAATTTAAGTTAAATCTGTGGAGTCGTGATTTTTGAGGAAACTTCTGTTAACTCCTTCCGGTTTCGGATTTTCTTCAACACTAGCAATAATATCTGACCAAGTACACACAATTCTTGACATATTTAATTATTTCCGTCCTCGTCTACATTTTACTTATGAACTAGAAGACAACAATACTATTAACTTTCTCGACTTAACGCGATGTTAACAATACTCTCATAACTAACTGGCACTAAAAAATATACGCTACGACCGTTACCTTCATTTCAACCCAACACACATATTTCCAAAAAGTTAATTTTCTTAAAGCTTTTTCCAGATTCGACTTTTCCCTTAGTCATCCCACATTTTCACTTCCAGTTTATCTTTTATGTTAATCTGCATTAGCTTCCAATTTATTTTCTATTACCTTCACTAAATCCTCACTGATTAGGACAAAAAGCTTACAGCGTGGGTGGCAGTGATAATGTAGGAAAACACGAGATTACACCGAAGAATTTTTAGGGAGCTTTTGCGAGAAATAAAGTAACAGGAGACATGAAAGAGGCAAAATATCATGCCAGCAACACTTCGTGAAAGGTCACAACTTGAAGTGAACCATTCCGTGACCTCGTCCGTATCAACATTTAAATATGTTGAACCTTCCTGCCGCTTTACTTCCTATCAAATTAGTTGTCAAGGTATTTATCCGAAAAATGATTAATTTTTTTTTTTAAATGAGTTTATTAACCTTCGTTAAATAAACAATGATATTACAAAATAAACGCTTAGTATAATATTAACAAATTAATAATAATAATCTACAAAATAATAATAATAACGAGTTTATCGTGATTGACGTCATTGCGAAAAATCCATACAATGGCTTTATTTTTAGCGTGTCTATAGAATTTATTTTTATGACTTATTGTACAGAAATACCATTCCCAGAGGCTATAATAAGACTGAATAACAAAATATATGATAAAATTTATAAAATAGATTATAAATAAAATTTATAGATTAGATTGCAAATTATTTTTTTTTCTCTTACATCTGTAAATAGAACTATTGTGAGCGCAACAAATTTCGAATTGAATTTCCACCGGAAATACATGTTTGGAGGTTCTCTGAGAAGGGAAAAAACTGGTTTGAAATACTCAAATAAAATTTAAAATTTAAAATTATAAAATATTTAATTCTAATAAATGCAGGGAAGGGATTAGCACAGTGGAAGCGCGCTGAACTAGCAACACGGAGATCCCGGGTTCGAATCCAGCCGTGCTAGATGGAAGATTTTCTCTTCCTAGAAGCCTCTAAGCTCACTGACCAATGATGGGCAGTGTTGCCTGTATCAAGAGAACACTGTCCGTAGGCCGGCAGTGCACTGACAAGGCTCCGGGCCCAAATGACCACAGATGTTGAGGCGCTTACATTTGTAGAAAAAGTAAAAATTATGGTAACAAACTTTTGCTATTTAAAGGCAAAATTTGAAAAAGTTTCTCATAGAACAATGAGAACTGCAGTAAGAGAAAGTTCAAAATATTTTTTTTCGTTTTTTTTAACTTGAATTTATTTACGGAATGAAATATCATGTGAGAAACATAATAAAACAAGATATTGAGAAAGTATAGTGGTGTGGAGCCATGAATATTGGTTTCATGTGAGAAATATCGGCTTTACCAGAGAGAGGAATGAGTTTGTGTGTGTGTGTGTGTGTGTTGTGTGAGAAAGTCAGTAGGGGAAATTGTTGATATCGCTCACTATCAGAGAGAGATTGGCCGAACAGAGTCACGGGAGTCTCGGCACACACACACACACAGTGAGAGAGAATATATAGGTCTGTAGAATATAGTATGACCTAGTTGCAGATCATGCTTTTTATCAAAAAGTAATATTAAAACTTTAACATATACATCAGACCTCTGCTTTTAAAATATTACAGTCTTCCTTCCACTTTCCTCTGTAAATATTGAAGTAATTATGTAAATAATGAGCATAAAAGGGCATCACTGTTGGGGGTTGGGGATCAGTCAAAAACAAGTAATAGTAGGGCGTGAAATATTTATACGTTTCCTTATTACATAATTCTATTTGACAATTTTCTTCAAAACTGGAATCTTTACTAAAGGTCTGATTGTCTTTAGTATGGTGTCTTCAGTAGGACAATTTAGATGGTGGGGGGTTAACCCCTAACGTCATAGATTGTCGATAAACTGCCGAAAATCAATTTTTTAGTAAAAGATTTTATATATACACAGTTAGTTAGCATTCCATGTTTAAAGAATTTTGTTGGAGTAGTTTTTGAGAAAATTCTGGCAAACTCAGAAACCCAAATGGCGATAATTAATTTTTAAACTCGGAATTCTAGCAATGATTTTAATTTATTAATTAAACGTAGAAGACCAGTACATTTTGGAGATTTTAACCATCTTTAACTCAAAATGGCTACATACTCCTGTGTCGCAGAATTACATCTAAACTGTAAATATTACCTTGTTATGATCAGATAATTATTTGCAGTAATTTCATTACATTTGGGAATATTTCTTCGTGGATACAAATTGATGACACTCGATGTAATCTTTCGGTCTCTCGTACTGATTTTCCACTTTATTTCTTTCTGGCCAGTGTTCTGAATTCAACTTCTCAATATTTTTTCGATCTTTCTTGATACCATTTTTTTATATTCTTAAATGGCTTATTCAAACGTATTTTTTTTTTTTTTTGACAATGCTGCATTTGAAGACTTTGTCTTTTCCCCTTCCAGGAACTAGGATGTTAGGCGTCCTAACGACCTAAATGTCCCATCCCCATTCTCTTCGGCTCAATAAGTCGATTACTCCAATAAGAGCATCAATTACTGGGTAATCTAAAGCGCCAGCAATTTGCCAAATATGCATCACGCTCAACGGTTTTTCCAGTTTTTCTCTTTAATGCGGTGGTATCGACGGTCGGCTCAACAGGACATGTATCGATCGTAGGCTCGCTAGGAACCCATTTTTTTTATTATCAGTCTCTTTTGTTTGCGGGGGCGTCTACAGTTTACAAGGTGTAAATCGGATGGATCCGGTAGAGAAGGAAATTCTTCCTCCGATAGACTATCAAACCTATTACCTTAGTAATTTCTAAGTAAGTGCCTCCAATAAATATAGGGCCGTACATCGCTTTCTCTTTAGCTATTTTTTCTTCCAACCTTATATTTTGGGCATAGTGCATCCGTAGCCAGGTGATTTGGCGTGAATACATTCGGTCTTGTTGATGTCACATTACTCAATATTATGTATTTCAGGTCATTTACTGCATCTAGTCTGGCCTTTGCACTGGGTAGTAGAATTCCCATATCGGAAACAGTTTAGATACGTTCTCCTGTTTGCTACATTTGCTTTACAGTAAACCAAGCACCATACATGGAGACACGTCTTGGAAGGCTCTGGCTATCTAAAGT
Organism: Triatoma infestans; assembly: GCA_011037195.1. Lineage (NCBI taxonomy): Eukaryota > Metazoa > Arthropoda > Insecta > Hemiptera > Reduviidae > Triatoma > Triatoma infestans. Next base: position 119,102 of record JAAEAF010001475.1, on the reverse strand, counting down.
TAGAAAACTTGTCTAGAGAGGTTCCGCTTTCCAACTTTTTTATTACAATTTTTTCAATGAAGGACACTTCCATCTCCCTAATCCATCCGCCTTTTGAGAAGATCAAGTGATCCGGGACTTTTAAATTTCGTTTTTGATGCGATTGAGTTCTAGTAAATAGTTCGCTGCTTCGGGATTTGTAATTGTCCATTCGATTGATTTCCAACAGCTCTTTTAGCAAGAACATCTTTTGAATGGCTTTGACATATAATCAATCATTTTCCGAAAATAATCTATGGATGTTCCCCCTATATTGCCGTCATGATGTTCTACAAACAAGAAATCGGGGCCTGCATTAATTGGCTTAAACATGTTTATAGTTAGGACACGTGGTGTTTCCATATAAACATAACTTTGTCTTATTATTATTATTATTATTATTATTATTATTATAAAAGTATTTGTTGAACGTTGATGAATTATGTTATGAAGAAATTTGGAGAGGATAGGACAAGAAAGACACGTTTTATCAGAGTTTCCTATCTTTATTAAGGCTCTAATTATAGACAGTAGTGAAGATGTGGAGAAAGAACTTTTAAACATACATATTTGTTACATCGCAGAAACATAAAAAAAGAAACAGGTAACTTTTAATTTTATTTTTTTATGTTTCTGCGATGTAACAAATATGTATGTTTAAACATTCTTTTTCTACATCTTCACGACTATCTATATATAATGCCTTGATAAAGACAGGAAACTCTGTCGAAATGTTGGCATAATTGAATGTTTCTTTCTGGACCGATCGTCACTAAATTTCATCATAACATTATTATTATTATCATTAGTAGTAGTGTTTCTCACCACTTTTGGCGCTCGGATCAGACTCAGGGATGTTCTTTCCCTAGCCAGTGCCTGTTGTTGCTTTTGCCAATATTCGAAATCTACTCACTAATCCTGTAATACAAGTTTTATGTTTGAAGGAAATTTGCCAATTGGAAAATGAGAAATGCAAAGGAGAAAATCATGTGATTCACACTTGTTGCTATAACTCTTCCGGACAATCAAAGGTTAGTTTTATTATAATTATGGTACAAAATCTGTTTGTAATATTACTTAGCCAATCGCATGAGAAGATTTCATAAGACCCAAACAGACGTCGAAACTATACATTAAATAATTAGATTAGTTTGAAACTAATTTTGCAGAGTAGGCTGTTGAATATAAAGCAGTCACGATGAAGAAGAATCAAACTATAAACTAATTATACAATTAGTGGTAATTTTACACTCAAATAACAATGTCGCCATCACTATGACGTAGTTATACACTGGAACTAGACCAGCCTAAAGAAGGAACTACTAGTGAACTGTTTCAAGCGGGCTAGCTCTAATTAAACGAACATTACGAATAATATATACAGTGTTCCCAACTGGTGATAACAGCTGGAGCCGGTATGTTATTGTTTTGTCGTTATTTTCGTTCCTGTATTTTATGGTTAATCTCTTTCTCTTAGCACTTCGATCTCATAGGCTGTGCAATACGATACTTACTGACTGTTACTGCTGTATAGGGGAGGTGTTACGATCGTATCGATTATTCGAAATTGAGTTTTCATCGGAAATACTTGGTTTAAGTTTCACTGAATGGAAATTTATAGCGAATGGTGTATTTGTAAGAAAGAGAGAGAGGGGGATGAGAAAAGAGAAAGTGAGCGTGAGAGGGGGGGGGATGAGAGAAGGTGAGTGAGAGAAAGGAAGTGACAAAAGTAAAGTAATGCCTATTTATTCAGGCGGGCTTAACGTCCAACTGCTAAAACAGGTGTCGTGGAGGGGGGCGGAAGCACCTACTTTTACTATTAACATTTTTTAAACATATACACAATTTGTCAGTTATACACGGGACTCGAAGGAGGGAATCTCCCAATTACAATTCCATGCTCATAACCACTACACCAACAACCGCCCTGAAAGTGAGAAATATTTAAAAACGATAGATAGATTGCAGGAAGCTCATTTTTATTTATATTCCTTTTAGCTAGGACTGTAGGGTCTGATACGGCCTCAGTCAAATTCGGTCATCCGAAGTGCAACATGAGTGTAAACATATTTGAGATTGTCAGAGTTTTCGACTCTCCCTCAAAACCCCTTTAAATGTACATTCTCAGAAAATGGATCAAACAATAGTGATAGGTCACTCACTATATGTATAGTTAGTATAATACCAAATGAAACCTGCCTGAGTTTTTATGAAGAAAATCTAGGAAAATTGAAAAAATCTGAAGTAAACACTCACACCACTTTCTAATACTCCTGTTGGTACGATTGTATATAAATGACAAATCTCTTTATACCCAAATTTTACATATTTGCCCTGAGATAAACACAGGGTTAGTAGGGAGATAAGTGCCTATCTACTAAGCTTGGGAGATAGGGAAGTAATTATATATTCTGCCCCAATAGAGCGTACTAAAAACATGGAGCTAACTGCATTAAAAATTTAAAATTTAAGGCGCCAAATTTCGGGCGGAATCAATTTTTTTGAAAAACTATTTCTAATAAACTGATAACGAATAATAAATCTGTGCAGTTAGTATACCAAGTTTGAAGGAAATCGTTTTCGAGATCATTTGAAAAACTATAAAACGTTATTTCACTTTCTTTTATTATTCTATTATCTATATAATATTAATTAAATGAAATGTGGTGCCGGAATTTCGAGTTTGAAGAAACTTTTGGTTCACCGGAAGTGTAACTTTACTTATCAGTTTTCTGCAATTTCCTCCATAATAACACTGACGGGGTTTCACTAAACTGGGTATGCAAACCAAAATACAGACTTCCCACTTTTGTTTGCAACTTATATCGGGAACATTCATTTAAAGGGGGTTTTTAGGAAGGGGAAGGTATTGCTTTCCTTAAAAAAATGATCCCATTCAAGTAAATTGAAGACAACTAGTTATATAGACTAATTATAGCAATGAAAATTACCAAAAGAAAAAGTCAGTGTTTTTTATTTTTATCTTCAATAAAGTAATTTAAGTTTAAATTTAGCAAGTTTCATTTTAAAAGTATAAATGATAATCTAAATTTGAAAGAAGAATGAGATGTAGACGTGAAAGATAAGGATGAGCGGTTTTAGCGTGAAAACAGTTTGCAAATGAATGTACGAATGGAGTTGAATAGAACAGACCGATCTTTTCTCAGATTTACTTTCCTTTAATCTTTCTACTTTCTAAATGATAATGGAGAGATACGGTGTAATGTGAATTTTACTTTTACCTTAAAAACGTCTTATTCTGTCTTTTGTATTTTACCTTTTACTTTCTTCTTCTTAAAGCAATGTATTGTGTCATTACTTTATCATATAGAGTTTAGATTATTATTCTCATTTTAATGAAATATAATCAAGCGATTAGCGGGAATTTCATTAGAGTGGCTTTTTGGATTATATTGATATAAAGACATCTCACAGCTGATGCGTTTCTTAAAGAAATTAATTACAAAAAAATCTGGTATGAAACACCCACACGATTTTACTGTAACCTCTAATTAATACAATTTAATTAACAAATTTTTGTTTAAATTGCACCATTACACTGTTTAGTTGTGTAGATAAAAATGATGGTAGGTATTTTACTTGTATAACTAAGCGGCCTGGAACAAGAAAGCTGGAGAAAAATTAAATTTAAACTAACTGACGGACCTACAATAAACGCTTAAAAACAGTTTTTACAGAAAAAATCTGATGTGAAACACTCACACGACTTTCTCTTATACAGAATTAACTGACAAATTTTTGAAGGTCACTTTACTTTCTGAACGATTTCTTAAAATTTACAAGACTGTCAGTCCCACTGTAGTAAAAAAATTAAAGACAAAGTGACTGAACATTTAATTTTCATTAGCCCTGTAATTCTCTTCATTTTCCCGGATTGAAGTTTAGTATTGAAGGAGACTTTTCATAATAAATGATGTGTTTTCAGGTACTTGGACACTGTATACAAGAAAATACACTTTAATCAAGAAAATTGAAATGTAAATCAAAGCACAGTCAAGATTAAAGCTAAGGTTGAAATATTAATACATAATTTTTTATTGAATTAAAGGGAAAATATTTACAGTAAACCTAAATTATTAGAGATAATCACAAACAGTTGTGGGAGAATCTAGAAGGCAATATACAAAACCTTCCTTAGAAATAGAAGGAAAAGATTTAGTGTGTGTCTGAGATGTCTGTAGACGTCCGCCCGTCCCAAGACAGGCCAGCTGGAATAAATGGGCATCCTGAGTGTTGGGTTTTTAGGAAAAATCTTGGATAAGGGCCCGGAGCCGTTGGAACATGGAATGAAAGGATTTATATTCCGTTTTTTTTATTAATGGATTAGTTTGTAAACTCTGTGTATATATAATGATGATTTGAAACACTCTGCATTTCTGGATTAATTGAAAAATTAAATTATCACCGGAAAACGTTTCGTCTGAATAGGAAAAAAATGTTTTCAGGGAATGGACTGTATCTGTGTTGTGGGTGTTGACGGAATATCTTAAAAACGAAAAGTCCCAGGCTCAAACTTGGTATTGCATTTAGTTACTACCACCGCATCCATCAAGAAGATTTCGGGCAAAACCATCAACCAGAAGTGCCACTGTACTCAATGATTTCTCTTCAGTTTTCCGTGATTTTTCTCGAAAACGGCTCCAACAATTTTCTTTAACTTTGTACACTATCTACACACACAAATACCAATCACTTTTACTGGAAACATTTTCCAGGGAAAATCTATTTTTTGGTGGTTCTGGGGGGGGGGGCGGTAGCATTATGTTTTCTTCTAAAGTACCACTTCAGTACATAATATATACTTGAATCATCTACATAATATTCATTCACATTAAAAGCATTGATAGAATTGCAAATTTGAAGAAAGTCGATTTACTGGAAGTGGAATTTCACAGAATAGACTTTTTGAGTTTTTGGGAATTTTCTCAAAAACGGTTACAACGATTTTCATTCAACTTGGACCACCTTATTGCATAGATAGAAACGTGTCACTTTTATTTGAAACATTTTTCTGAAAACTTTAAATTTAGAGGGGGGTAGTGGGGCGGTCTGTCAGTTTGCTTAAATTTAACTTTGCATAAACTTTCTTGGCTTTAACATAGAGCGCTCCACATAAGGCCGCTCAGCTAATCAAGTAAAATCCCCACCACAATTTTTATGCCAGCCCAATTAAACATTGCAGCCTTAAGGAAAATTTCTTGATCAAATTGTATTAATTGGAATAATAGAATGTCGTGTGAGTGTAACACAACACCAAATTTATTTTAAAACTAAAATAATTGCCCTTCACATTGTTTAGGGGTGATAGCTTTAGGGGTGATAGCTTTAGGGGTGATAGCTTTAGGGGTGATAGCTTTAGGGGTGATAGCTTTAAAGACTTAGCAGCCTAGTTGATAGAGTCAGGCAGTGGTTGTAGCTATATAGCCAAATTCATTGCAACTTGAAAGATCTACTGTCTGATGTTAGTGTTTTGTACACAGAATTCAGTCGACTGGGAAGTGTACATCGGGTGATATGTACGCTAAATGTTTTCGAGAAGGTTGCGTAAATAAGAAAAGAAAACGGTTCCCAGTTCCCGCTGAGGGCAGATTGAACACCCCCAGAGATTCACTTGATGAAGTGGACGGAATAATTAAAAAAAAATAACATTTCTCAGAGCAAGATTATTTATTTATTTAATTAAGCCGTGAATTATGCATTCTATTTATTTTTTTAAATTTTTTTTGGCAGTATTAAATTAAATTTATTTTTATTAAAAGTGTGTCAAAAATTAAAAACAAAATACAAAAAAAGTGTGAAACACTCACACGACTTGTTCTTACCGCAATTCTCACAATTCCATTTGACACATTCATTTCAATGTTAGAATTTTCGCCTTAAAGTATATTTACCTCTAATATTCATATAATAGGTGGTGGAATCGGTCTACAATCAAAATGTAAAGCGTAATATTGCAGCATTTACACAAACTACCAAAAATCTATTTTTTTTTAAATGTTTGAAAACTCGCAACTGACCGACAGTTATAAAGAAGGACTTTATTCTTGCTTTCAATATTACCTATTTGCACTATATACATTACCTTCATTTGGGGCGGGTGTTGGTGTAGTGGTTATGAGCATGGACTTGTAAGTGGGAGGACCCAGTTCGAGTCCAGCGTATAACTAAATTTTATATTTGTTTAAAAATGTTAATAGTAAAGTAGGTGCTTCCGCCCCCGTCCACGTAGACCATTATTTGTAGTTGGACGTTAAGCCCGCCTAAAAAAAATAGGCATTACTTTACTTACTTTTACTTACTTCACATACCTTCATTACCTATTTGCACTATATATATATACTATATTACCCATTGCACGATATATATTATTACCTATATTTACACTATTATATAGATTGATTTTGCACCTATGCATATATATATATACGATGTATACTATTTGATAATATATTACATATTATTAATATAACTATATTTACCAATTTTTGTATATATACCATTACCTATTTGAACACATTACCATATACCTATGTCTATATATTATGAATTTGCACTATATACATTACCAATATTACCTATTTGCACTATATACATTACCAATATTACCTATTTGCAATATATATATATTACCTTATATTACCTATTTGCACTATATATATATTACCTATATTACCTATTTGCACTATAACAATCTAATTGAAAAAAGTCTGATTTGAAATATTCACACGATTTTCTTACTCCAAAAGTACAAATTAATTAAAATAAAAAAAACTATAGAATTGCCATGTTTTGATGGGCTGGATGTGCTTGAATATCATATAGTATCAGTTCAAATTTACCTAACTGGCAGGGACCCAAAAAACCTTACTAACATCAATTTTTTTGCAAAAATGTTTCTAAAAAATGCTTTGCAGTGGGCATTCCGAGTTTAGAGAAAATCATTATGGCCATTTTCGAGAAAATTTCAAAAAACTAAAAAACCTATTCTGTAATGTCGCACTTTTTGACAATCCGCAACAAAACCACTAAACATGAACAATAACTACTCCCTGACGGGGCTGGTTCCATTGCCATATTCATTCCCTTCTAGGATTAAAAACTGCTAGATGTAGATTTCTAATTTTATTCACGATTGCCCTCTTTGAAATTCCGAGGATTCTTTAAATTGTGGTACAAATAATTTTCGCACAATGAATATGGATTGCATACTTGTTAGTTAGGTGGCGAGAACTCTACTACAGTGTGGAGAGAATGAACCAGACATACTACGGGAATCCCACAGTCTGACAAAACTACAGGATTCCCACATTCATATACTACTCATGGATACTGGGGATGGTAGTGAATGTATGTAAACTATTTGGGTTTAGTTCTAGCCATGGGTTACACTAACCCATCACCAGTACTCACACACTGTAAACAAAAACACCCAATACGCGCCAGCAAGAAAACCGCAGATAACCTTGTGAAAGCAGTAGAGCTTGCTTTTGTAATTATTCCTTGTAAACATTGGAATTTTTATTGTACATAATTAATGGCAATAGTAATGAAGCAGAACTATGTTACCAATCTAGTTTATTTTAAATATAAATTTAACAAAAAGTTTACCACTAAATCATAAATTAAATATCGATACTCGTATTTCTCTAAATATTAACAGATTTTTTCTTGCATTGACTTGTACCTTGGAGTATCTTGGAGTTGACTTGCACAGAATACATGGAGGATGTTTCTGTGACTGATATGGAACTTTTACACGATCTCCTTTTGCTGCAATGATTACAATTCTAATTGCCGAATTTTCTTCCAACTTTTTACTTCCTCTTATGGCTCCATGGAGTAAGATTGCGATCGTGCCAGATTTTCGAATTGAGTTGTCACCGCAAATACATGTTTTGGAGTCCTCTGAATTTGAAAACAATGTTTTAGCGAATGGACTATATTATGTATGTGTGCTGTGTGTGTGTGTATGTGTGTAGGTGCTAGTATGTGTGTCTGTGTGTGTATGTATGGAGGTGCTAGTATGTGTGTCTGTGTGTTAACAAAATATCTCAAAAACGAAAAGTCAGGAAGCACAAACTTGGGATTCCGTGCAGTGCTACCACCGCATCAGACACGACGACCCACCAACCGGAAGGGCGACTTTACTGAATATTTTTTTCAGTTTTTCCTAATTTTCTCGATAACGCTTTAATGATTTTCTTTAAATTTCAAACATATCTACACATATAAATACCTATCACTTTTATTCGGAATATTTTCCCGGAAAAATTGATTTTTGGAGGGTTCTGGGGAAACAGTAGCGTTATGCTTTTCTCTAAGTACCACTTCAGTATAATACTCTTATAGTTTTCCACCTTACATAACTGTTATACACAATGGAAGCATCGATAGGATTCTAATTTTGCGAAGAAAATCGGTCAACCGGAAGTGCGGCTTTATAATAGGTTTTGAGTTTTTTGGAATTTTCTCGCAAACGACAATAACGATTTTCTATTCCACGCAATAAAAACGTATTATTTTTTTTATTTGAAACATTTGTCCAAAAAAAATTATTTTGGATAATTGTGCGGAATGTGCGTCATTAATTTCAAATGTAATTGGTTCAGTGTTTTTAGGGCGCCATAATGTAATCATCACTTCTCTACCTGCCAAGATTAGTAGTTTGGTACTTCCTTACCTACCATTTATGTTGTCCTATGTTGATCCTATATATTAACACACATAAATCCTATATTTTTATGTTAGTTAAAATATGTAAAATTTGAGTTTAAAAAAATTTGTCATTTTATATATAATCGTGTTTAAGTTTTAAACAAATTAATTAAGATTATTTCAAAATTGTTTTATTACTTTTACTAACTACAAAAGTAATATATGAAGGTGTGTATTAAGAAAGCGCAAAGAATTTATATATATATATATATATATATATACATAGTTGGTCCAAAGATGTGAACCATCTTGTAGTAAGTTGGAATGGGAGTTGCCGAGCAATATGGGATATATAGGAAAAGCAATTCTCTTCGGCCGCTACACAGCCACACAACTTCTTCGCCCTTCACGAAATACACACACACACACACACACACACACACACACCACACACACAAACGTTGTCCACCTGACTGTGCTGCTAACTGATCTCTTATAGCTTAACGGCTTCCAATTTCCCCTAACCATCGGCATGGGCTCATTGTGAACAACTTGAAAAATTTCATCATAACCTGGCAAGGTTTGCTCTCTCTCTCTTTCTCGCTCTGACTTACCCACTCTCTTTTTCTTTCCCTTTGCCGCCGATCACTTTATGAGCATGTGCGAGATTTTTTTTTTCATTTCTAATGGGAATGGGAGGAAAATTGATAAACGTTCGTCCTTTCCTTCACCCGCCCAACAAAAGAAAACGTAGGCAGGTAATTTTTTTTTTTTGAAGTAATTTCCAACTGAAACACTCACGCGACATTCTTATATTGTAATTATTGAAATTTGAAATGGAAAAATTTCTTAGAAATGGAAAATTTTACAATGTTCAGCATCCTTTAATAACATATAACAGTGGCGGAGAGACCATACACACCACTGAAATGTTTCGAGGGAATTCTTCTTCCAACACATTCTCAGAACCCTTCTAAAAAACAATTTTTCTAGAAAATGCTTCATATTGAAGTGATATTGTGATGAATACTCGTATATTATAGAAAACATTTGGAGCTATTTTTGGTAAAATAACAAAAAACTGATTCAGTAAAGTTCTACATTTTTTTGGGACGTTGATGGCGCTGATTTCATGTATCTCAATTCCAAGCTGGTATTACAATGTTTCTAAAAGCTCTCTTTCTTAAAGATGTATTTCTGGTCTGCGTACCAGGTCATATGGGAATTTTTGGGAATGAGAAGTTCGATCGGTTTGCCAAATCAGACGTCCTTTCTCATTTTCATTTGTCCCGAGCCTGCTTTTGATGTCTCTTTATAGACATATGTCATGTCAAGATTCCCAGTCATGGAGAGTGGATAGTTTCATGCATTCATCCCTAAGTATGAGCTCGTGGTTGTTTGCCAAGGCCAAGGCTTTAATAGTCTGAGATGTTGCTGTGTCTTTCACGGTCCACTCTCAGGCATCTGGTTAGATCCCTAACTGGGCAATGTGGTTTATGGAGATTCTTCTACATAATGGGGCTGGCTTCTACCAGACCCCTTTTGTGAGACAGAGGAAGAAATACCCACACACATCTCATGAAGAAGGTGTATGTGGGTTATTAGATAAAACTTTTAGATTCACGACCTTTGGTCAGAACAGGATGTGTTTAGAGGAGCTGATTCTCTTTAGGGATCTGGTGCGATCTGTTCGGTCTATGGTGAGTTTATAGGTGGGTGAAAGACGGGTATGGACTCTTGTTTCAGACAGATGGTTGTTATCCTTTGGGGCAGCTGTATGGGTCCATAGAGGTTTTGGATAGCTCAGGATTTCTTGCCCTCCATTCTTCTGGATTATTCGTTTCAGGAATTTTGGCAGATAATTACAGTTAATGCCAACTAATAATTAGTACAAATTCAAAAGCTGAAATTACTTAATTAAGTTGTAATAATTGCAATTAGAGCAAGACACCAGTTTTTTAAATTTTTTAATGCGTATCTAATTTATCTTATTGAAAATGCATAATGAAATTTGCCAATAAAAACAAAAGTTAACCTAATGCTCAAATATTAATAAAAATAATTACTCAATATGATTGGCTGGCATAATAATAACGGCTCAATGTGATTGGCTGCATAATAGTAACGGCTCAATGTGATTGGCTGCATAATAGTAACGGCTCAATGTGATTATCTGTCAAATTTTCTACTAGCGATGAATGTTAATACTACCTATCAGTGATTTATCTAGGAATAGCCAATGAAATTGAAGTGCACCGTTACAATAAGCTACTTTTCTCTACTCCTCCCCTCCCAGTCAATATACTGTATAGATGCCATCTAATTTGAATTGTTGCGTGCTGTGAATTGCCCCGCTGACTAATCGATGTTATAAAAAGATCGATCATATCGACTAACAAAGCTAACTATATGCATAAACACATTCTTGAATAAAAGAAAACAAACGCTTGTGAATCTTTCACACGACACTCTCTTATTCCAATTATTAAAATTCTAAATTCAAACTTGGAATTTTTTATAATCTTAATTGCCCTTTATTATTATTATTATTGTTATTGTTATTACTATTATTATTATTATACGGGTACACATACATTATACTTCAAACTACTTAACTACTTTACTTGCTGCCAGAAATCACTTCAGGCATATATATATATATATATATATATGTGTGTGTGTGTGTGTGTGTGTGTGTGTGTATGTGTGTGTGTGAATGTGTTTAGTATAGAGAGAGAAAATTGAAAGAAAACCATTGATGTCGTCATTGTGAAAACCTGATAAAAAAATATCGATCAAGTCGCAGTTCCTAGTGAAAAATGTTGACTGCATATTTTGCATCAGATCCTCTGATTCTACCTAAACGGAAGATCACGTTTTGAACTTCTTGCAATTTTTTTTTTAATTATTTCATTCAGAATACATACACACACATTGCTTTGCTGGAAGTATTACTGATGTGTGATATTTTTAATATTCAGTTTTTAGCGGTGTTAAGTTCGAAAAAATGCTTTTAGTAAATGATCTGTATGTAAGGGTGTTTGTCAGTTTGTATGTGAATAAAATATCTCAAATCTAAAAACTGCAGGAAGCTCAACCTTGATATTCTGTTTTAGCTATGAAGGATTCGATTAAATTCAACTTGAAGCGCAAATATATTAAAGTAGAATAAAGTAATTCCTATTTTTTTTCAAGGCCGGCTTAACGTCCAACTACCAAATTAGGTATCGTAGATGGGGGGACGGTAGCACTTTCTTTATTATTAACAGTTTTTAAACGAATATAAAATTTAGCAGTTATACGCGGGACTCGAACTGGGAACCTCCCAGTTATAAGTCCATGCTTATAACCACTACACAATTTCGACAATTTTATTCGCTCTCTCTAACAATGAAAAGACGCTTTAAAAAAAACAAGTCCCCGGCTTTACAAATTGGCATAGAACTGTTGTCCAATAGTATCTTCTTTAATATAATATATTAGTGATAAAAAGAAAGTGACAATTCGCTAAATTTGCTAAATATTTAGTAATACGTGGATAGAAACCAGGAGGGAGGGACGAATGAAAGCAACCAAACATAACAATAACAAAGAAACGTAAAGGAGAGGAACAGAAAACTGAAAAGAAAAGCACAAACACGCGATTCTATTCAATTATTTCCCAAGGATTATAAGATTATCCTTGTCGGTCGCTTTTCTCTCTCTTTTACAAGGTTTTTCAGTTTCTTTTTTCCTTCTTCTCTTCTATTTCCACAAACTTGTGTTTCCATGTTTTTATAATGTGTTTTTCAGCATTTTTCTTTTGTGATTGTAGGTCATATACTTTTCCTTGCCTTAATATCGTTTACCGAATCAAATATAAGTTTTCCTCAAACTAAGTGGTATTCTATGGTGACCCGGATATTAAAAAAAAAAAATTACTTCTGCCCGGAAATACAACATACAAATATTTTTTTGATCATCATTTTTTTGTATGTGCTGGTTATAAAATTTCAAAGAGCTGTAAAGTTTAAGGTTTTTGTTCTAGAGTCGGCTATTAGCCGCTATCATCTTTTTAACGGTCCTAAACCACCTTTCTGCGCGGTTCTAAAAAAAATCTGGCTTGAAACTAACCAAACTTTCCCTTCCTGCGATTCCCGGAAATAGTTTTGATTCCAAAATTATTTGTATACATTTGTTTCAATTCTGGATAACGGGAGATTGAATATATATAATATTTTATAAATTTTGTTGAATATTTACAACTGTTCTATTTCTAGCAACAAGTAAATGAACTAATAAAAAAAAACACAAATGACGTGAGAGTGTGTATGCTATTGGCCCAGTGATGACCATCATTAGTCATGGAGCCAATGACCGCTTCAATTATCTACAAGGATTAGAAGGGAGTAATGTGGAGGATAAACTCACAGCTAAAGGAAGAGGATCTGATAGATGAATGGAATTTTGATATCTTTGTGGATAGTTAGATTACTGACGTAGCAGGAAGCGTATACAATTTGTGGCTGAGGATCTTGGAGGGTTGGAGAGTCTGTATCTTGTTAATGTTGATCGTTTAGCAGTTCCATAAAGTTCTAGTCTATAAGTCCAAGTGGGGTGCTAAAAGAGGGAGAGAGAAAGAGGTGCACACAATCGTCCTTTATGGTAAAGTGTCGCTTGTCTAGTAGTGTCTAAGATACGGTCCACTAGAGAACTAGGTAGAAAATAATTAACAATTACATTATGTACAATTACATTATTCATATAATACAATGTATTAATATTATTAAACATATAGATATTTATCTACAAGTTCTTTGACTTATACCTTTTAATAAATATTTCAGCCTGGAGACCTCACCAAACTTGCTTTATGACGGCTACTGCTAGCTCGGGACCAAAAAAAGGATAATAAAATTCCCATCATAACTGAATTGTCCTCCATCTCATTGCCTTCTATACCCTCATTATCCAGAAGAACTCCATTCTGCTTCTCTGAGCAAGACCGTTAAGTCTTCTCCCACTTTCATCCACTAATTAGGAACTCCAACACGGCTTACTCAAAGCCTTTAGTGCATCATGTAGTGTTCAAGATTTTGGTCTGGAAAACAGTGGTCATAACCTCTGTCACAGATTGTTTCCTTTGCTCAGTCCCTGCAGCCATGCTTTGCTCCAGACAGACGTTTTTATAAAGAAATATATACACATATCTATATATTAATTTAGTGGCGTTTTTGTGGAATGGACCCACAAAAGAATAGATAAGAAAAAGTAACTGTGCGAAAACTGAATGAAAACTGAATATATAATAATATAGTAAACAGCGAACTGCAAGGACTTTACACTGACTGATATAGAAAGAGGTGATAGCGTGAGAGAATGACAAACAGAGTTGGCAGAGTGAATGGTGATGATGTTTTCTTCATACTTGTGTGTGCTAGACTGAATAGAGACTTACTCTAGTCTCTCCTCTTATTGAAAGTAACTGGCATTTTATATACGATTCCTCAACTTCCCGCACTTCTCCTTCCCGTTTTCTAGGGTTTAGATAGGTGGATAACTGTTTCTCCTACAGTTAGAATTTCAACCGTTTGTGGTAGGAAGATATGTCACGCCGGTTGTGACGTATGGAGTGATGTAGCTGTGGGCGACGCCCTATGGTATTGTTGTAGGCAAGCCTCGCCACATAGGGCCGGGAGAGCTCCCTTCAAACTAGCACGCACCTACACATCTTCCATATCAAGATTTCAAGATTTCGGGTTAATAAAATAATCTGCACTATTATTATTATTTCAAATTTTATGATTCATTCCATATTAAAAGACAATTCATTAGTTCCAATGTACAAGTTTTAAAATTTCCAGTAAAAGCAACCAGTCTGAAGTAACAATCAGAGTTCTTACTAACTGTTACACAATATTAAGAAAGTTTTCATCCGGATGGTGGTGGCAAGTGTGTGTGTCGGGTGAGCCGAAGTAGAGTATATAATGGACGCTTTGAGGGTTTTCCACACCCCAAACACAGATTGTACATACAGCCATTATATTACAAGTTTTCCACATAATATGGAAACCAAGAGAACTTGGGTTATCAATGTTTCCCACTTCTAACACTTGGTATATGGTTTTCACGAACTCTATGAGGAATATGAAGACTTATTATTAATTATTAACAAATTGTAATAGAAGTTTCCTTGCAGCCAGCCCGGTTACTAAAGTGCTCTGTCTTATCCCATATATTATTCAAAAACATGGGACCATTTATTTTAGGAAGTACTGCCTAGACTGGTGGGGATATGAAATTGTATGAAAGGGGAACTGGGATTGGCTATATTATGTATCGTCTAGCCACTAAACTTCTACATTATAGTTGACAAACTAACCTCACTGTTAGTGCTCACATTCTTATAGAAATTCCGATAGTGAATATTTACTGCATGGGTATAGCGTAGAAAACAAGGGCAAGATTTTAGACAAATTGATGGCAAACCGAACTGAAATGAAAATATCCATAATAGTGCTTAAATATTTATATTCAGATCCGTACAATGTATAAAATTGGCAACTCAGAGCCACTTCTTCTTCGAAATTACAACATCTAACTGTTAAATATGAAAGCATTCACACGTCTTTTGTCTTAGTGCAATTATAACAGTTTCAATTAATTAGTTTTCTTTGAATTAGCAATGTTTACAAAAAAGTCGAGCTGGGCATGGCTACAAAGATAAAAGCGATGGCAGCATCCATGACATCATAACTTCTAGGTAAAGCTCTATAACGACAGTTTAAATTTAAAGCCAAATTCAAATGTCGCCTATAAATCAGTTTTTCCGGAAAGATGTTTCATATGAAAATGATGTGCACTCAATATCTGCTCAGTAAGCTCAATATCTGCTCAGCAAGCTTCCAAGCTTAAAGAGAATCGACTGGTGTATTTTTGGGGATAATTACAAGAAAACAGAGGTCTATTTTACAAAATTGCTATTTTACAAAGATCTACTTTTGAGAACTAATTTCCTTCAAATTTTGAATTCAACCAATTTATTAATATTATTTAGGTGGCAGAATCATCTAAGCCTAAGTTGCAACATCCCACAATCCACTAAAATTCAATTGGATGAAGTTCAAAGAAAAATATTAGAACCAATTTAAGTGAAAATCTCATAAACTAATATTAAAAAAAAGGTTCAGTAAAATCGAATTCCGGTCAGATGTGTTGGTGATACCTAAACGGAATACTAAGTTTAGGCACATACACATGAACAATTTCGAAAATTGTCCCGAACGCAAAACTTCCACTGAAGCAAGTATAAACTCCAGAGAATATTTTATAGCTGGCTTACAATAACATGAAATATTTGAGGACAGATACCAAATGCTGAAATGAGGTAATTAAATAAGGAACCAGATGTTCTAATATGTAAGAATGGGAAGACACCGCTGACCAGTATTCAGACGTAAAAGGATTCTGATGACTTTCTGAGAAAGATTATCGACTTTCTGAGAAGATTACTTGGTACTCACAGGAACGGCAGAGATAAATGCGAAATGCCAACAGAATAATAGTAAGCAGGTCTACTTAAGTTAAATCGTGAGAATCACGAAAACAAACACATTCTTTGTATAACTTTTAGCACTTCCGGTTAAATAATTTTTTTTAAACTTCAAAAAATTTCTAATTGTTCGTTGGTGAATTCATATCTACAGTTAGAAGCGAATCCTGGTTGCAAAAATGACAAAAAGGCGATTATGTGGTAGGCCTATGTCTATACGCCAATAGCTGGAAGTATCGATATTATTTTGTTTGTCGATTGGATAGAAACATTAGATCGTTATCAGCAATCTCCTCCCACATTGATTAGTAAGAAAAAGAAACAATTTCCGTGCGCTCTAAAAGAGGTTTTCCGCATGGTTTCCATAAAGACGACAAAAACTTTTATGACTCTTTTTGACACGAAATTTTGTCAAAATATCTAAATTGGCCGAGCTTCGGATAACGGCAAATCAATTATGATCAATCTGAGTAATGAATGCCATTGCCCATTGCAATCAGTTTCCAGATCAAAGCAAGCACCCGACTAGGCAAAATTAGACACTCGTCTTACTTCGTAAAAGTTTGTTTTAAATGTCACCTTCGCCCCCAAAAAGCATTCAATTCGATTAATGGCTAGATTATTCTCTAAACTATGAGCTGAATATAGCTAAACATAAATATCAGAATAACCCACTTTTTAGCTGGGGAATAACCCGTTCATCTTACCTTTCTACCATTATAACTATTGCAGCAAATAGCTCTGTCCCCCATTGGTTGCCAACTGAGAGATGTAAAAGAGAGAGAGATGCTGAACTGTACCTTATTCAATTTTACTATATATATATACGCAGTTATTCTAAATATAACCCTTACAACAGGAAGAGGTAGAAACGACCGCGACTCACTTATACATCTTTTTATGTAGACCTAGAGGTCGCAACCCATACCATTGCCTAAACGATTCATGTTATAACCCTAGGCTACCCCTCACTTAATCGCACTCTCTTTCTCTCCTTTAGAGCTCTTCGTTCTCTTCATCTAGCCGAGGAGTTTATTGGGCTGAAAGCAGTGGGCATGTAAGATAAGTACAGTTGTAAGGGAGGGAGTGTGTATGTGTGTGTTGGCAGAATACAAGTAACCACCCCCCTAAACTACCTCTGAACTACTACCTCCACGCCAACATGGTTGGCCATACAAGGGCACCCTTCATCTACCCTTAACAACTTCCTCCCACAACCCCCTTTTCTCTTATAACCCTTCTTCTTATTGTAGCTAACAAAACATGTGTTCTTACATGACGATATAACCATCCTAAACATTACTTTCAATTCTAGTCTTAAGATTCATTTAGTTTTAATTATACTTTTCCTAATCATATGTTTGACTAATTGTACACTTTCTCAAAAAGACAATTAGCGGCTACTTTAAGCTATTATAGCAGGTTGTACAATGTTGTAATGAGAGTTCTCTTACGTTTTGGCCACTTTTTGAAGGAGTTGTTGCTGAGAAGTATAAACACTTGAAGCGCAAATGTTTTGAATTGAATCGCAAGAATTGATTTCAGATCGCATTTTTAAGGTTCAATATCAGGTAATAATTGAGTAGGCAGCATACGTACAATATCCAATAGTTACAGGTACATGATATTGTTTCTTTGAGGGTTTTTTAAGTCCATTCCCAACCAGATGACCTGGTTTAAGTCCATTCCCTCTATTCACAGATGACCTCTATCCACAGATTGTCTTGATGAGGAAGAAAGCGTATGGAATTACTACTATTATTATTATTATTAAAATTCAATGAAAAATGTTGCAATATGTCTATAGATTTTCGGGTATTGGTCAATGAAAAAAATTCTAGTTAAAGGTAAACGTTTCGATTATATTTCATAATCTTCCTCAGTACCTGTATACAACAACAAAATCAAAACAATAAATATAAAAAATGTTACATGAAAATAAAAACTGAAATAGAAATTAAGTGTGTTACGATAACCTACCAAACTAAGATGTTTTCATCAAATGTTATTGTTGCATTTTTATAATTATATAAATTATATTCTATTATTTTAATATTAAGTAATCTATTATTTCTAAAGAACTAAAAAATTCACCTCTGCTGACTAAAAATATTGCACAAAAGTTAATAGTATAATGACCATATAATGCTCTCCAGGGGTAGGTAACAAAAAAGGTTTTCTGTGGCATGTGTTTTCTGAACTGGCCACCAGATGCTACAGTAACAAAACATTAGGTTTGGTTGATTAAATTGTAGTAAGCTAAATTTAATCCTGCTACATCCGTTTTTTGTTACAGGATTTTTCCTCTCGAGCAATGTATACCATTTCTTTAAAAAGCCTTTTTTTGTGCCCAACTTCAAAATCCAAAACAAAAAAACGGATGTAGCAGGATTAAATTTAGCTTACTACAATTTAATAAACCAAACCTAATGTCTTGTCATTGTAGCATCTGGTAGCCAGTTCAGAAAACACATGCCATAGAAAACCTTTTTTGTTACCTATCCCTGGATAGTGTAATGACATGGAAAGTCATTGCAATGTCAAAGTGGTTCCAGCCAGCTGCTATCTTCACAAAGGATGGAGTAATAAAAGAATAATTTATAACCAGCGACCTAGCAGGGCGCCGTCTTCAAGACAATGCCGGCCAAACAAACAACAAAGCCCTTTTCAATACTTTACATCAAAAGCAAGCACCGATAAGGTTGGCCACTGACCTAAATAAGGTCACCAAACTACGAAGTCGCACAAGGTCGCACACTAGGACAGCTGTCTTGGTGTGAGTGTGGCCAACACAAATATATAAACTCTATCATATACTACGAGAGGATCATTATATCATATACAACTATACGAGCACGTCTATACACACGAGCAGCAGTTTACGCGTCTATATACAGTTTTATTTAAACTTATTATCTTTTAGTAGTGCATCTTAGTTCGTTTATTTTATCAGTCTAATTTATTAGTTATCTATCTTCTATTTTATTCCTAAGTATTTTGTTGTTATTAGTTACCCTATATTACGTTAAAATTATTGTTAAAATACAGTTTATTTTTATAAAATCCGTATTAATAATTCGAGGTCTAACTTCCAAAATCTCTCAACTAACTTCCTCCCTCTTCAAGACATCTACTACATCAGGAACCACATCAAACGATTCCATTACAATAGCATTATATTGTCATTCTACTATTAACTTTTGTGCAATATTTTTAGTCAGCAGAGGTGAATTTTTTAGTTCTTTAGAAATAATAGATTACTTAATATTAAAATAATAGAATATAATTTATATAATTATAAAAATGCAATAATAACATTTGATGAAAACATCTTAGTTTGGTAGGTTATCGTAACACACTTAATATTTCTATTTCAGTTTTTATTTTCATGTAACATTTTTTATATTTATTGTTTTGATTTTGTTGTTGTATACAGGTACTGAGGAAGATTATGAAATACAATCGAAACGTTTACCTTTAACTAGAATTTTTTTCATTGACCAATACCCGAAAATCTATAGACATATTATTATTATTATTATTGCACACGTTAACAACTGTATCTTTGTTAATAGTGGTGCTAAGTCAATAAATAACGAATTAATCTGATTCAAATATATAATCCTATTTTTCTTTTCCATTCATTAACATCTTAAATTCATTATGTAGGCCGGTATATTGAATTTAATGATTGCCTACTCCTAACTCAGAAACGTTTTTGCTATTGCACAGATGGTTCAGTCTATAATGCTGGACTATATCTGGACTTTTCCTTCTAAGATGCTACCTTTTCTGCTCACGTCTGGCAGATTTCGAGCAGATTGTGTGGATAGGTTGATATTGACGTCATTTCTTAAAGTTAGTAGTTAATATAATAATAATAATAATGTGCTTTATTAATAAATTAAAAACACAATTTTTCTAAATAATTTCTACAAAATAACGCAATGCATGAACTAGTCCAAGTTAGTAGTTAATATTTAATGTTTTCTGCATTTCCATTCAGCTAATATTATAAGCAGGTGAAGAACCATAAATTGTACCCAGTGGTGGAAAGCTTAAACATTGTTGATGCTGAAGGAATATCCAAATAATCAATTTTCCTGGAAAACCCGATTGCAAATAAAAGTTGTAGGCATTTGTGTGTGTGTGTGTGGGAATATTAAAGAAAATCGATGGAGTTAATTGTTCGAAAATCGATGAAGTTAATTGTTCGAAAATCGATGGAGTTAATTGTTCGAAAATCGATGAAATTAATTGTTCGAAAATCGATGGAGTTAATTGTTCGAAAATCGATGGAGCTAATTGTTCGAAAATCGATGAAGTTAATTGTTCGAAAATCGATGAAGTTAATTGTTCGAAAATCGATGGAGTTAATTGTTCGAAAATCGATGAAGTTAATTGTTCGAAAATCGTGTAAAATTGAAAATAAACCTTCCTTGAAGTCCCACTTCCAGTTGATGGATTTTGACCGAAATTTTAATGTCAGATACAATGGTGGTGTTCCTATTATGTTTTATTAATTAACGTAAAGTAAAGTAATGCCTGTTTGTTCAGATCGGATTAACGTCCATTTCAAGTACATGATTCGTATTCTTATTATATATACATATATACCTATAAACAACAACTTTGGGTAGTGAAGTTGTTCATGTCCGAGATTGTTCTCATGTGCCCCTGGATACCCAACTAAACGAACAGTATCAATCGCCAGCGCGGCCGTTTTTACACTGGGCTGTATGACGTACAATGACTGAATAGTCGATGTCGCCGAAAAAAAACACAACGGCTGTCCTTTTTTATGGGAGTGGCGAAGGTTATAGTTTCACTGTGCAATATATCATATATAAAAGGGAGTAAACAGAATATCAACTGCTTACGATTTCGTTTTCGTTTTTAGATTTATTTTTTACGCGCGCGCACACACACACACACAGACCATTTTGAAAAAACCACTTTTCATCCTCAGAGGACCTCAAAACATTTATTTCCGGTGAAAATTCAATTTCGAAATTTGAGTTACAATAAAACAAAAAATCTAGCTATACGATTCGATCTGTATACGAATAGTGTCTGTAGTTTAGGCAAATAATAAATAAATTTAATTAAATTTAATGAACTGGGTTTGATGCTGGCTATAAAATTCATCATTTCTAAATATGAGGCACGGCATTAAATATGATATATGGGTCCATACACCATACTTTCTAAATATAATTGAACTATTTGATCGTATCCATCAATCAAATAGGAAAATTGATACATTGTCAACCAGCTTGACAGGCCTGGGACAATCTGTCTACAAAAGACTTTTCCATCTTGATCGCACCCAAAAAATATATAAACATATCGGATTTTCCTTTAGTGTAAGAAAAAAGGAAACCCTCCTTCCATCTAGACTATCTTCGCTTTCAAAAAACGTTTTTTTTGTAAATATTTTCCTCAAACAACAGCCTCTTATAACAGAATTTCTTATTTTTCAACAGCTCTAAATACCTTATGAATTTGTTTTGTATATAACTTCTTTTACCCATTTATACTCCTGGTAAGAAAGAAAGTTTGTAATCATATCAAATTTTTGATATCGATTTTCCACCGGAAATACTTATTTTGAGGTCCCATGAGTCTGAAAAAGTTGTTTTTTTAGAAATGGTGTGTGGGTGTGTGTGTGTGTGTGCTTTCATCCTTTGCAACGTGGTCCAGAATAATTATAATACATGCATTGAATTATATTTAAAGCAATGAATGGCAAATAAATAAATATAATTACAGTGTAGCTAGTTATTTACAGTAGTTTGCATGTAACATTATGCCACCGATATAATGGGTATGAGAAGGATAGAAATTGGGTTTATGAAATAAATAAACTGGAAATAATGCTGAACACTGTACAGTAAGAAAAGTAACATAAACTGCCTGGACTTTACACGAATATATAAAATGGTAGTGAGAGATTTGGAGTGAGTAAAGAGAAAGGTTGTTGATGGGTTGTGACTGCTGTATCAACTTTCAAAGACTGTTGGAAGACTCGCCTGTACGGCTAACGTAGCTGTATTTAAACAGATTCTCCCACTCTAGTCCACTAGTGAGAGAGGCGTCAATTTTTGTGTCTCTCTCTCACTGTTTTGATTCCTCAGTTTGGATTCTATTACACTAATTTATCAAAGTCAATTAAATTTAGAAAATTCTGACAAGATTTTAATTTTGAGGATGCATTAAGAGATGGAGGCCTGGGATCAGCATGTATAGGCTAGGTTGCGAATTAGGAGACTATGTTGCGGCTCTGAAGGAGTCCAGAAGAGGGCAGTCAAGTAAAATATACTTAATATTCCCCTAGTCTGGGCGGAACAGGAACACGAAGAGTTAGAAATGATCTTGAATCGTTTCAAATAACCTATAAATCTTCCATGACTAATTAGTATCTGGATTAACTTATAGGTTAAGTGTAGATGCTTATTTTGCTGTCTAGACATCACTGTCGGGTAAAACTGTGTGGATGAACAGCATAGCTCAAAAACAACAAATGGCAGAAAGTTCAAACTTGATATTCGGTTTAGGCATCACGAAGGGATCCATCAATAAGTTATCTGTGAAAATTCCTCAACCGGAAGTACCACTTTATTGAATGGAATTTACACTTTGGTGGGATTTTCGCCAAAATGGCTCCAACGATTTTCTTTTAACCTTTATATATCAACTACACATATTGAAAGCGACAACATTTATTTGAAACATTTCTCAGTGAAAATTTGTTCAAGGCGGCTTTAGGGATGATGTGGCGTCACGTTTTCTTGTGAAGTGGTATATCAGCTTAATATACCATCTTCATCTAAATAATATTAATTGATATTAAATATGTTGCCAAAATTCTGAGTTTGAACCAACTCGTTTGACCGGAAGTGCGTATTTACTAAACAGTTGCTTAAGTTTCCTGCAATTTTCTCTATAAAAACATGAACGGATTTCTTAAATCTGTTATACTAACTGTAAATACAGAGACCTATCACATTTAAGTGAAACTTTTCCCCAGAATAAGGAGTAGTAACGTTAAGCTTTTCTCAAAAAAGTTTTTTATTAAGTTCAGATTCTCCGATTGATATAACATTGAAGACAACAAACATCTGGTAAAAATTATTGAAGAAAACATTTCTCTTATCTGTGTAAATTGCTGTAAGGGAATGTCGTGGAGTGTTTTACACCAATTTTTTTTTTTACTTTCTCTTAGTGCGATCTAGTTTCAAGATTCTAGATTAAGTTTTAGAAATTAAGTTTTTCCTGGTTTCCAGGGACGCTGTGTGAGAAAAATTGATTTTCAGAAATTGCCTTCTATCTCTTTCTCTCCTTTAGTGTGTGAATGGTCAGCATAATTCAAAAATGGAAAATTGTAGAAAACTGAATCTTGATATTTCGTTTAGGTGCTATCAGGGGATGATGCGACAGTAAGGTTTGTCACAATTGTCAACCGGAAATACCAGTTTTACTGCATAAATTTATTGCGATTTGGCGATTTACTCAACTACGGATCTAACGATTCTCTTTAAACTATGAACATATTTAAATATGAACGGCCCATTTAAAGAGTTCAACATTAATTTGAAACATTTTTCCGCCAAAATTATTTTTCGGGAATTTCTAGGGTGGAGGGGGGATGTAACGGGAGGCTTTGCGCTGAAATGTCAGAGCAGTGTTTCAAATGGCACTTTACTGTATAGAATGTTAATCAGATCAGTGTTTCAAATGGCACTTTACTGTATAGAATGTTAATCAGATTAGTGTTTCAAATGGCACTTTTCTGTATAGAATGTTATTCAGATTAGTGTTTCAAATGGCACTTTACTGTATAGAATGTTAATCAGATTAGTGTTTCAAATGGCACTTTTCTGTATAGAATGTTATTCAGATTAGTGTTTCAAATGGCACTTTACTGTATAGAATGTTAATCAGATTAGTGTTTCAAATGGCACTTTTCTGTATAGAATGTTATTCAGATTAGTGTTTCAAATGGCACTTTACTGTATAGAATGTTAATCAGATTAGTGTTTCAAATGGCACTTTTCTGTATAGAATGTTATTCAGATTAGTGTTTCAAATGGCACTTTACTGTTGTATAGAATGTTAATCAGTAATAAATATGTTGCCAAAATTCATTTTGAAGAAAATTGGTTAAGCTGGAGTGCAATTTTACTCACCCGTATTTTCTGCAGTTTTCTTTATTCATAACTATTGTAAGATTATCGTAACTACTATTATAAAGAGTTTATTCAAACTTGGTACACATATTACATATACACGTAATGACGTAATATAGTCCCACCAATTTTTATCAGAATTTCTTTTATTACGAAAAAATTATTTTTAGAAGGGTCCTAAAGGAGCTGGAAGGTTATGCTCCCCTCAAAATTGTTGTTTTATTGTAGTCCAAGTTCTCTCATGTTATAATATTCAAGCCACTAAGCATATACTAAAAATACCAAGTATGTAGACAATTTGTCAATTATAACTGTGGAATTCACGTTAAGTGAATGTGGTGTGAGTGTTTCACACTAGCTTTTTTTTCTTTTATTTTGAAACAAGTTCGAAAAGAAAGTTCGATTACACTGTTTTTTCATCTTGTAGCGTGCGCCTCAGACCCAACGCTTTTCCATTCATGAATAATATCAGAAAAATTTTAATTAACAGGTTGTGACTTTGAAGTTTCCCTTTCACCAAAGTTCTTTTGCAAGCAAAGGAAAGGCAGATACCCGGCTGTTTTTAGAGTTTTCCAAGATAGATATGATAAAATTAACCTTCCAGTGGGGTGGGGGAACACTGCGGATGAGAGAGAGAGACAGATTGGGTGAGTGAGCGAGAAGGTTGTGAAGTGAAATTTAAGTTGAAACACTGAGCTGGGCGCACTAAGTTACTTTGCCAGTCCGTGGGCCCTTTCCCAGGGGAAATGGAGTTTGCAAAAATTGGAACTCCAGAAAGCTTTCATTAGTATGGGGTAAGAGGACAAGGCAGGCTAGCTTTGGAAGAGAAAATTTTCGTATACTAGGTAAGCGGTAATTCAGTAGGGACCGATCTCTTCAGTGGGGCAGTGAGGGGTATCATTTATAAAGGAACAAGAATACTAGCGTCCTTTATCGGACTAAATTATAAACAAAAAATTCTTTCTACAACCGTCCAAGTAGGAAATACTTAAATATGTCGTTTGAAACAAATAATCGTGTGTGAAACATTCACACCACTTTCTCTGACGGCGATTTTCGGTTTCTTCTAATTGAGATTTTTTTTACTTCCTCTTACTCCTAGTAATCGAGCCAGATTTTCGAAACTGAGTTTACACCAGAAATACATGTTTTGGGATCCGCTGAATACGAAAAAAATGTTTTTAGCGAATGGTTGGTAAGTATGTGTCTGGGGGGGGTAACAAAATATTTCAAAAACGAAAAGTCACAGGAAGCTGAAACTTGGTATTCCATTTAGATACTACCACCGCTCAGACATGAAGATTTCGGGCAAAGTCCAACCGAAAGTGCGAGATTACTGAACTTTTTTTTCAGTTTTTCATGATTTTCTCAAAAACCGGTCCAACGATTTTCTTCAAACTCCTTATACTCTCTACATCCATAAGTACCTGCACTTTTATTTGGAACACTATCCCGGGAAATTTATTTTTTGGGTGAAAAGACGCGTTCAACATTTCCCTAAAGTCTAAAGTAATACTTCAGTATAATATATGGTTTTACCACTTACGTAATATTAATAATACGCATTAGAAGCATTGATAGAATTCGAAATATGAAGGAAATCGGTTGACCGAATTTACAAGCAATTTTACAGAGTAGGTTTTGTATTAGAGTTTTTTTGGAATTTTCTTGAAAACGGTTACGATTTTCTTTAATCTTGGGACTGCTTGCTGCACATAGATAGAAACGTATCACTTTTATTTGAAACATTTTTCTGAAAATATTGATATTAGAGGGGTATTGGAGGTCAGTTGGTTTAAATTAAAATTTGCATAAGCTTTGTTGGTTTTAAAGTAGAGCACTTCATATAAGGCCGCTCAGGTATCCATGTAAAAACCCCACCACCATTTTTATAGCCAGCCCAACAATACATTGTAACGATACAATTTTAAAGCAAATTTCTCGATTAAATTATATTAATTAGAGTAAGAAAAAGTCGTGGGTTTCTCATCAGATTTCTACTTTCTCTTACTACTACAAAGGAGGGAAATTATTAAATTCCTAATCTATGTATTGCCATTTTTAAACAAATAATTTAGAGACAACTAGAAAATTAGTGAACTGTTACAATAATATGACATCTCAAAATTGACGACAATCTTTATGATTTAATATGTTCAAGTATTCTAAATATAGGAACACTATAAATAGGTGGCTGGGCATTGAATTGGGTTAGTATTCAGCTATAGTAAATCGATTATATACATTAGCACCCACACAGCGTCCTTTATATACGATGTATACCTGTATTGCCGGTCTGTAACAATCCCTCGCCTCATTACAGGATTATCTTCAACCAGTTCCATCTGTTGTTGATTTATTTCCATTAATCGAAATTTATCTTATTACTTCATTGATATCCATCATTTATAGCAAAATTATAAATTACTGTCTCGCAAAAATGAACTATTTTTAGTATACCTACATAAATATTGTAATGTTAGTTTTATAGGACAAAATGATTTTTAAATATATAACAACATCAATTTATTAATAATTTAAACAAAATACAATTACAATGAACAATATGAAAATCAAGGTTGCCAAGATATGGTCATGAGATATCTTTCTAATATATCAGGGTATTTATTACTCAGCACTTTTAAAGGAAATAATATGAATCGTATACAAATTATCATACATAAGTTAATTAACATGTAGGACTTACATAAAGTAGGTATGGCCATACACTATTAATTGTACTTACATTATTTTTTCATGAAGCCGATAAACCATTAACTCCGAAGAAATCATTTTCCATTCTACCACATCGCCACCATCCAGTGAATCTCCCCAAAAAATAACTTCAGCGAAAATCATCTTATATACTTTTGCGCATGCCCACCATCGATCATCCACGCATCGCCAGATTTCAAGCAGGAATAATGTCACCATATAAATATATCTATGATATTATCCGTCGTAGCATGCTTCATTTTGTTGGTTCTGGCCGGTTTCGGATTTTCATTCATCGTCAAATTAAAGTTTGCAATCAGTTCGTGTAGAAAGATAAGTTTAACTAGAAGTTATATCGTGCACTACACTGGTTGATTGTATGTGGGAGGTTATAAGGTTATAGAAATGTGTGTATCGCGTGTATTACAGCAGAAATGAATGAGTACAAATTATGTTTAAAATTTAACTATTGGTATATAATAAACAATGCCCATTGAAAGACAATCTGAAATTAAGTCTTTTAGTAAAGGGGTTATATGTGTAAGTTACAATTCTCTGTAACAATGTCTTGTTATGGTATTTTAATGCGGGTGGGATAGGAAATTTGAAGAGTACTTTATAAATAAGCATATTTTTGTTACAACACACACTCACACACATACACACACACTGTAATGTGTAGAACTTTGGGAGAAATGATGAAAAAAATATAAATTAGGTTTTTGTAAAAAAGAAGTAAATATATTGGTAGAGAAACATTTAATATTGGTTGTTACTTAGTGCAATTTCAAGATTGGGTTTTTACGAAGGTTGGGTGAAACAATGAGGGACAGTTAGAAAGGTATAATAAATACCTTTAGGTACAATAAAAGGAATTTCCATTCCATCCGCTCTTCAATGGAGGGAGGGATGATATATATGTAGGGCCTGAAAGAGGTGAGGATCAAATTTTTGTGGGAAGTGTGCAATTGATATATCAACGAAATGCTAAAGGCCCAACCTTCAAGTAAATCTTCTTATATATTGTAAGTTTGTAAAAAGTATATATAGTTTCTGCTTAATATTATTATTGCTATTTAAAGAATCAGATTTAATTTGTAATAAGATTTATCCTTGAATTATATGTATTTCTTTTTATGTTTATTTTTTGCTTATTTTTTTATCCCTTGCTCAATTCAGATAACACAGTCCTCACGAGATCCCTTTAGAGAAGATTCCAAATATGAATTATAATAATTAATTATTAATTAACACACCTAATTTAATTTATTTCCCCCCAAAATATAACATTACAACAAACACCAAGAAATTTCTGAAAACTACTTTTTTAGAATTAAGATGCCTTAGAATGTGGGTATCCGGTGAAAACTAGATATCGACAATTTGCCACGCTCGCAATACTTCCTTCTTACAACGGTAAGAGAAAGTAAAAATAACTTATTTGTGTGAGATTTAATACACCACATTAGAACTATAAACTTCTTTACTGATTGAATGAGCCTATGTTATATGTAACTGGATACATTTCTAGTTAATATATACTGGTGCTCTTAATTGCATAATTTTGGTTGCGAACTCCAGCTCAGTTATAATTCACAGAAACTTGCATATATGTATATGGACGTGGAATAATGTGATGCTGTGTATCTTGTTGAGAGAGTGGTATAAAGCACCAAGTGAAGTACTCACCCAGATTGTACATGCACACTCGTTCAACTTACTAGCAACTTTGGTCAATAACCAAATTCGATCTCGAAATAACACTAATAACAACATTTCTCGAAAGAATTTACTCGAAAGTAAGAAACGATTTTCTTAAAAACTTGGATAAAAACACTGCCAAAATAATAGCACCTGGTTGGTTTATTTGAAAATAGTTTTCTGGCAAACGGTTTTTTAAGGGGGGAACTTTGTGGAATCTATGAGTTAAGCTGCACTTTAAACTTTTTTTTGAGACTAATTAGGGTTGGTATGGAGCGCTGCTACGATGTAATCACATTCAGGTAAACTTATGACTATAATTCCCGCCACCTATATTTTTAGTTACAATCAGTCTAATTGAACGTTTGGTAAAGATTGCAATTTTGAAGAAATTTTATTCCTTATAATTTCAGCTCAGTGATAGCGTGCTGAACTAGGAACGCGGAGGTCCGGGTTCCAGTCCAGCACTGCTGCCTTTAAATTTTCTCTTCCTAGGAGCGAACTTACCGTTCAGTAATGGACCGTGTTGTATGTAGCGAAAGAACATTGTCCGGAGGCCGGCAATGCACTGAGAAGCTGCGGGAGCCAATGGCCACAGATATTAGTGCGTCATAAATTTAAAAAAGTAAAAAAAAAGAAAAAGAAAAAAAAGTGCATTAAAAGAAAGTCGTAAGAATGTATCACGCCAGATTTTTCTTTAATCTCCTTTATACCTGTATAAAATGATGGAAATCAATGATTTCACGCTTCGAACAGACGCAGTGGGAAAAGTAGGAAGAAAATTAAAAAGAAAAATAAAAAAAGAAGAAAACAAAGAAAATAGAAGGTGCAAGTGACATAGAAAATCTCTAAGTCAGCCACGGTGCTGCGCTCTTTGTGACACACAAACCAAAGACATCAATTCCCCAGAGTTTTGCCCGATTTCCCATTGCCTATTAAAACTTGTTCTTGTTCAGTTTTTCCAACTGACTTTCCCAACCCAATTTGTCTTCTTATATTTTTTCTCTGTTTTACTTTATCTATTTATGCCTTCGTCATCTTCAGTTTCGTAGATATTATTATTATTATTTTTCTGTTGCTGTTTTCCTTAAGAGGCCATAACTTTTCTTTTCCCGCTTTTCATTATGTTTATATACTCTCTTATGTTAAGAAGAAGTTTTTTCATTTTTTTTTATTCTTTCCACAGAGATTTTTTTCTTTTATAGATGTTTGTTTGTATCTTTACTAAAGAAAGAAATTCTACTTTGATCAGGATATTTCTGGTATAATTACCGTAATGAATAATTTAAGTAATAGCCCTGAGCTCTAACATTTTAAAGGTGTTATTTGTTTTTATTGCAAATTTAAAGAAAACTAAACAGCTGTTTTTGATCAGCTGTTTGATAATCAGCTGGCTGCTGTAAATCTTCTTTGAAGCGGAAAATAAAAATAAAAAAAATCTTGCACAGTTGATGTTTACCTCTCGAAGAGAGAACATTGTGAACTGTTGCTCTGTGTCGCGACCTATTGGACTCACTTATTTCAGGGAGTACCCATAGTTTTTTTTTCTTTTCTTTTTTTCTTTCTTCATCTATACTGTTTAATATATAAGATTTTTGTTTTAGTTTTTCTTTCCAGTTATTCTAGATAACCAGTTTTATTTTACTTTCTTATATTTAACACCTTTATAATTACTTTAAAACTCAAATGGCAACGTCCATTGAGCCTAAACCTCCTGATTTACAGGAGTTAATATTTCAAATTAAGGGAAAATGGTCACGAAAGTATTTAATTGCACGTTTGGACACACAAACGGCGGACAAAACTTTCAATGATTTCAGCCCCTTTAACGTATGTCGATTTATTAAAAGTTATGGTCCACAAGTTAATGTAAAATTTTTAAGAAATGGTAGTGTTTTGTTGACTGTGAATAATGAAAAGGATTTTTTAAATCTCAAAAACATAAAAACCTATAATAATATACCAGTATCGTTCGAACTACATAGATCGCTTAACTTCTCACGTGGTGTAGCATTTATTCCTGAATTATTAAATTGTACCGAAGAAGAAATTACCTCTGAATTAGAGGATCATGGTATTGTAAACGTAAGAAGAATTTATAGAAAAGTTAACAATGAAAGAAAACCTACCCCTCTCCTGATTTTGACTTTTGAAAAAAGCGAATTACCTGAGAGAATCATTTTAGATTTTCTATCGATAAGAATTCGGCCTTATGAACCCAACCCACTACTGTGTTTCTCATGCTATAAGTTTAGACATACAAGGAAAAATTGTCAAATCATAAACTGCGGGAAGTGTGGAGAAAATTCACACAACTCTGATTACTGCGAAAATCTCCCCAAATGTATTAACTGCCAGGGAGATCACCCGGCCTATAACAGACAATGCCCCATCTATGTAAGGGAAAAGAAAATAGAAAAAATTAGATGTCAGGATAAAGTATCGTATCGACAAGCCGAATTAATTGTAAGGCGACAAGAAGCGGCAACAACTAGAATTGTATCGTACTCTGAGGTAGTAGCGGCTCCCTCTGTCCCTCACCCGGTAGCCCCCCCACCTCCACAAACAGCTATCACTGAAATATTGATAGAACAAATGACAAAACTTGCAAATACGGTTGAAACGTTATATCAGAAAATTAACGTACTGGAGTCTGCCTTGGCTAAATGTAATAAAGATAGCACAAACGACATGTTAGTAGTCACTGTACCATCTACCAGTGGCAAAACAGAAAATAAAATAAGCAATATTAAGAATGAATCTGAAAAGACAACTCCCATTAATAAAAAAAGTCAAATAAAACCCCCCAAGGAATTAAGTAAGACAAAATTGGAATTTAATTTAAAAAGAAATAGGCCACCATCACAACAATCATCACTCAGTGAACAAAGTTCACTACCAGAAACTATAAATAATCCATCTTTACGAACACACAAACAAAAAATAGGCAAAGTAACTTAATATTTATATGATCTTACTGCTATTATTACACGCATTATTTTTGATTTTCGTATTTATAATTTACACAGATTTTTATTCAATAATATCTTATACCATTCTGAACTGTTTTCTAACTCCTTTTATATGTATTCTATTTTTAGTAAAATTCAATGTTTGCTTTACAAATTATCTAACTTATGGAAACAGGCAAACAAACAAACAACCCTTCTCTTAAATATTTTCTTATGAATATTCTGCAGTGGAATATTAATGGCCTAAATTATCGTAAAAATGAAATAAGATATCTACTAGCGAATCTGAATTGCTCTGTAGCCTGTTTACAGGAAACAAACTTAAAAACTACAGATACATTTGAATTACGCGGGTATACTATTAGGCGAAAAGATTATACAGGTGGCCAAATCGCTTGTGGCGGGGTCTCCATTATAATTAATAATAACATTCCTTTTATAGATTTAAATATTTCCACCAATTTACAAGCTATAGCCGTAAAAATCTTATCGGTCCCGCGTCCTTTTACAATATGCTCGTTATACTTGCCCCCCGGTCAGGAATACACATTAGACCAATTAAAAGATCTGTTTGAATCGTTGCCTGGCCCTGTGATACTGGCGGGAGATTATAACGCACATAGTTTAATGTGGGGTAATGACCATCTAGATGAGAGAGGTAAAATAGTTGAATCCTTTTTAGATATTTGTAATCTCAATATAATCAATAATCATACTTGTCCCACTCATATCTGTACTAGATCCGGAAAATTATCAACTATTGACCTGACCATCATCAGCCCTCAGCTGCAACCCATAGCTCAGTGGCGAACTTTGGAAGACACACATGGCAGTGACCACTTACCCATTGTCACAAAACTCCTCCACAAATGTCATTCAATAGATAGGCCTAACAGATGGCTCATGAAAAAAGCAGATTGGCCCTCATTCCAAGAAAAAGCCCAACTAATTGATATTGATCTCTCTGAACCAGACTGTAACCGACTAGTTGACCAACTAAACACACGACTATTACAAGCTGCCCGGGCGGCTATTCCATGCTCGAATTATACCTCTCCCTCAGTTGGATCTCCTCGACACTCTGTCCCTGTTCCGTGGTGGACAGATGACTGTGAAAAGGCTATTAAAACAAGGAAAAATGCCCTTAGAAAATTCCTACGGAGACCAACCTCTGAAAATTTAGAAAGGTACAAAGCTACCAAAAAACATGCAAGGTATATCTTAAAAAAAACAAAAAGCTCTCCTGGCAGAACTTTCTTAGCAAGGTAAGTTGTTCTACTCCAAGTGTTATATTTTGGGAGACTGTCAGAAAGATTATGGGTTTTGGTTATTCTCCACAAATTACCTGCCTACAAAAAAACAATCAATATGAAACAGACCCTTCCATTTTAGTAAATTTACTAGGTCAACATTTTTATAATGTTTCCTCTACCATAAACTATTCAACACACTTTTTAAATATTAAAAAAAACTTCGAGACAATTCCAATTGTCATCAATACGAATCCGCTAGATCACTTAAACCAACCTTTTTCCCTGTCTGAATTTACAACGGCTTTAAACTCAAGAAAAGATTCTTCACCTGGTCCCGACCAAATATGTATTGGAATGGTCAAAAATCTGAATTCAGTTGATAGATCTGTGGTTCTCAAGATAATAAATAAATTATTTCTGACACAAAGTTTTCCAAAAATATGGGAATCAGCCATTACTATTCCTATTTTAAAAAAAGATAAAGATCCAGAGCTCGCCACCAGTTATCGACCAATTTCTTTAACTTCTTCCATCTGTAAATTATCTGAAAAATTGATAGCAAATAGATTAGTCTGGTACCTAGAATCCAATAACTTACTATCGCCATGGCAAAGTGGTTTTAGAAAAGGCACGAGAGATAACCTGGTCCGTCTGGAGGGTGATATCTTAAGCGCGTTCAATAAAAAACGAAAATTGTTGGCTGTATTCTTAGACATTGAAAATGCCTTCGACCGAACATGGAGGAGGTTTATTTTGGATGCTTTAATTGATTATGGCATTAACGGGTTCATTCTTGCTTTTATAAAAAATTTTTTAAACAAGAGGAGATTCCGGGTTCGTCTCGGCAAAGTTCTCTCCGATGAATTTGAACAAGAAAACGGGGTGCCGCAGGGCTGCGTTCTTAGTGCGATACTTTTTTGCCTTTCTATAAATAAGGTGTTGAATATAATAAATCCCCCCGTATGTAGAATGCTTTACGCCGATGATTTGGTGATTTACACTGAAGGAAAGCATGTGCTCACCCTAGAAGAGAACATTCAATCCACACTTAACGAAATTAACACCTGGCTCTCTGATCATGGATTTCAGGTTTCTGCAAGTAAGACAGTAGCAGTTCTCTTTAGCAAAAGGCGTCCGAATATAATACCTTCCATTTCCATTGGTAATAACCCTATCTTCATATCTGATACTGTCCGATACCTAGGTTTGATTTTTGATAGAACACTGAGCTGGAAATATCACCTCAAACAATTAAGAGCCACTTGCCTTCGTTCTCTTAATCTAATAAAAATGGTTAGTAACACAAACTGGGGAGCAGACCGGATTAGTCTGTTGACTCTCTACAGAACTTTGGTTAGATCCAAATTAGATTATGGATGCAATGCCTATAATTCTGCAAGTAAAAATACGCTCACCCTGCTAAACTCTATTCATAACGCCGGCTTGAGACTGGCCATTGGGGCTTTCCGCTCTAGTCCTATTGTTAGTATCCACATTGACGCTGGAGAGTTACCACTGGAGATTCGTAGAGAACTACTGGACCTGAACTTTTTCACAAAAATACTTTCTTTGCCGCAACACCCATTAGCAGAAAAATTCCCTAACCAAAGGCCACTGTTGATTGATAGCAACCAGGAAATTAGTAAGCTGCCTTTTCCTCTACGTGTGTCACACTTTCTTCATAGTAACAACATCAACTTTCCAAAACTACAACAATCGGTTGTAACCCCTATTCCTCCCTGGCTCCTGCCCACTCCATAAGTTTGTCTCTCTATAGCTAGGTTTCTAAAAACAAATACATACCCTATTACCTATCTAAGGGAATTCTTGAAAATCCGCAGTAAACTAGCTAACGCAGACTTTGTTTATACGGACGGTGCAAAGAATCCAGCTGGAGTGGGGGCTGCGGTTGTGTGTGACGATCGTGAACACAAGTTCTCTCTCGACTCAATCTGCAGTTCGTACACTGCAGAGGTACTTGCAATTAGTAAATGCCTGAACATTGTAGTAACTACTAAAAGCAAAATTGTCATTTGTTCTGACTCTCTCTCCGCTCTATTGGCTATAAGAAAAATGTATTCAGAAAATCCAATTATCCAAAACATCCATTTCTCTATTAAATCCTTGAACAGGTTTAAGATAGCAGTACTTTTCTTGTGGATTCCGGGCCACTGCGGTATACCGGGCAATGAGTTGGTTGACCAGGCTGCAAAGCGCGCGGTCTCTGAAGGATCACAATATAATGAAGTGCCTGTCTACGATTATGTATCCTATTTAAAAGATAAAGTATGGGAGAAATGGCAGCGAATATGGGACAGCACTGTAGAGAACAAACTTCGTCTTATAAAACATGCAGTAAAACAATGGAGTTCCTCTGTACGCTCTACTAGAAGAGAAGAGGTCATTCTTACTAGACTTCTTATTGGCCACACTCGTTTGACACATGGATACCTTATGTCACGAGAAGATCCTCCTATTTGTCAGTGCTGTGGAGTTACTCTGACTGTGCAGCATATATTTGTAGACTGTCGTGCATACGAACACTCATTGTCATCTCTTGGCTTACCCCCCAACCTATATGAACTCTTGCATGAGAATTCTCCATACCTATCAAAAATTTTGAATTTTTAAAAGCTTCGGGATTATATTCTAAACTATAGGTTAAATCAATGCTATTATAGTATTTTCTAACTCTATTTCGAGGCTCTTATGACCCTTAGTGGTTGCTGCCTCATTAAAACTTAAAAAAAAAAAAAAAAAAAATCTTGAATGAACAATCACATAACTCTTGCTTATTTATTATATGGAATTTTGAAGTAAATGTTTAGTTACTATTAACTTCCTTTCGTTATGTTTATGCACAATGAGGTGAGTTTTTCACCTTACGAAAAAAGAATATTGAGAACATATCAAATTCTCGAAAACTGAGATTTCGGGGATATATTGTAATATGTTAATAATATGGAAGAAGCTTCTCCCCCATATTTAAATTTCGCTCCTTTTTAATTCAAAAGGTAAACCAATTGGTCCTGTTATCTGGAGATCAGCTGATTAAAGCTCAGCACCAGCATTTCTCGTTGCATCTTCAGCTGAGCCATTATGTGCATGTGCGTCCATAGATTTGGAGGATAGAGCTCGTTCAGAGTTTCCATGGCACACGCTTTTATCATGCGATGTGGGTTTTGTTCAGGAGAATAGTTTACAATACATCCTAAAGCCCCATACCGTTTGGGGCCCCGGGCATTGAGGTTATAAGGCAATGAGGTGGCAGTTCGTCTTGCCTGCGAGGGCTCTGTTGAAACTTTCATTGGATCTAAAACTTAATGCGATATTGTGAAATGCCTCAGAATCATCAGAGTGGCTTATTTGCCTTTACTCGCCTAGGTTTACTGCAGAATTACTTTAAAAAGGCCGCGCGACCATAAGGATGTCTGTGGGATGTCTGTATACTTAACAAGCACATGCATCGCATGGATCTGACAACGGATAGCCCTTGTAGGCAAAAGGGACAGAAACAACTCTGCACGTCCTGTGTCAGTGTAAGGGGCTTTTATCGTTTATTTTTTTCCGTTAGAGAGAAGAAACTGACGCCTACAGACCTAAGAGTCTTTCTATGGACTACTAAGTCTAATAAAACAGACAGGGCTTGAGAGGGTACTCTAACTGATGGGTGCCTTCAAGGATCATCCCAGGCGTCTGTCTTCAGACTCCAAAGTCTAATTAAACAGCCAGGACTGGAGAGAGCACCCTAACTTGTGGGTGCCACAATAGATTGATACACACACACACACACACACACACACACACACACCCTCCAGGATCTAATCTAAAGTAATACAAAACAATACTTTCTTCTATAGCAGGAAATGAAAATGAAATTCGTTGATTTTGTTCAGTTGTATGCATATGTGTGTGTGTGTGTGTGTGAGTGTATTTGATAGAAGGAAAGAGAGAGAAAACCATGAAAGTAACACAATCCTTCATAATGGTGAAAAATATTTGATGATTGATTAAGTGGAAAATCTGATACAGAGGTGTGTATTTGGGGAAAGAGTTCGTGCGAGTAGGGAATGTTGGGTAGTGTGGGGTGGGGGTGGCGAACCTTGCAACATGGAGGACTGGAGATATATATGGATATTTATCTTTTAGAGAGAAAGGGGATGAGAAAGTTACAGAATCCTTGCAGATCTATCTCTGTGTAAGTCTATGTATGGACCAGGTGAGGTACGGTAGATGAGGATTGATGGCGTGTCTGATAGGGAGCCAACAGCCGAGCCTATAATATCAGATCGATCACAGTGATAGCATCCCGCTGTTGCTGAGACCTCCAGCAGCTCTTCCCTTCTATTTCACTGCTATCTATTGACTATTTACCTTTCATGGATTTTTTTACTTTCGCTTACTCCCAGTTTTTTTAGTGATTTATTATTTTATAAACAAATTGATGTCGGCGGATGTTATTCAGCAAAAATAATGAGCCTTCAAACGTCCGTAATATTACGGTATACCTGGAGGCATCGCAGTGGTTGTTTAAAAAAAGAAATCTGGTATGAAACACTCACATCACTTTCTCTTATTATTTATATAGTTCTCGTAATTGACTAATTCTGCGATAACATATAACTCTTTATGGATGTTTAGTTGCCTTCAAGATATATGAATACATTTTTTAAAAACTACTTTTTTTTAAGGGATACGTAACCTGACTCCCCCCTCCCAAAACCTCCCTTAAATGAATTTACTCGAAAAACTAATTCAAACATAAGTGAAGTTAGTTTAATGAATGAAATTTGTTGGTGCCTTTATGGAGAAAGTCGCAAAAAAAAAAAACAGTTTCACTTTCGGTAAAGATTTTCCTTTAAGATCTGAATTTGGGTTCAGATTTCGTTGTAACTATTATGTAGACGATATAATACTAGAATATCACTTTAGAGGAAAACATAACCCCCTCCCTCTTCCTTAAATGAATTTTTCCGGAAAAATCTATCAAACGAAAATTGTAGCTGTTTGTGTGTGCAGTCGATAGACTGAGTTTAAAGAAAAATCGTTGAAGCAATTTTTGAGAAAATATTAGAAATCTGAAAAAACTTCAGAGAGAAGCACTTTTTGGGCCAATCGATTTTCTTCAAACTTGGAGTACTGACGACATATCTCATTCTATTTAATATTATTTAGATGCTGCAATTAGAAGGATATAATAAATTGAAATAGCGCTAAAGAAGAACTCATAACCCCATCCCTCGCCCCATTTAAGTTTTCTTAAATGAATTTTTCCGGAGAAATGTCTGAAATCAGATTTGTAGCGGTCTGTAGGTTGTACTAAGTTTAAAGAAAATCGTTGAATCCATTTTTGAGAAAATCTCAGACAACAGAAAAGAGAAAAACATTCAGTAAAGTGGTACTTCAGGTTGACTGATTTTTACCAAAACCTTATTGTCAAGTTCCATGCTAGCACTTAAAGTAACTGCAATTTTCCGTTTCTAACAAAACACACACACACTCACCAATTTCTAAAAACATTTTTTTGGACCCAGGAGACCTCAAGCCGTCAATATCCGGTGAAAAATCGAAATCAAAAATTTGACACGATCGCAATACTTCCTGTTACCAGCGTAACGAAGGTGCAACACACTTACAAGACGTTCAGCTCACTGTAACTATCAGAATTATAACTTACAAATTTTCTTAAAACTTGGGATTTTAAACTAGCGAAACTTCACTTTATCACAGCGTATAAATGTAGACTGAGGGTAATATACTCGGCTGTAAGGACTTGAAGGTGACCAGTTTAGCAAACAAACACCTGTCGCATTTATTTGATACATTTATCCGGGAAAATGTATTTTTCAGGGATTCTGGTGGTGGAACAGTAGCTATGGGTTTACCACCTACACAATATTAATATACATTAGAAGCATTGATGGAATTCCAGAGTTGAACAAAATCGGTTAACCGGAAGTACGATTTTACAGAATACATTTTATGCATTTAGCATTTTATTTGAATTTTACAGTTTTATGGAATTTTCTTGAAAACAGTTACAATTTTCTGGAAATTTGGCATAGTACCACTTCTATGGGAACATTTTTTTGAAAAAATTGATTTTAGAGGGGTAATGGGGGTCTGTTAGTTAGTTTAAATTTAAATTTGCACAAGCTTTGTTGGTTATGACAGAGAGCGCCGCTCAGGTTTATAGTTATCTCCCCTTCAGCATGTTTATGGCCAGCCCATGTAAACATTGTACCTTTGCAATTGTAATAGTTATTTCTTGATTAAATTATTTAGATCAAGAGAAAGACGTATGAGTGTGTCACACCAGATTTTTTATTCGGGGGATTCAAAACATATATTTTCGGTGGAAATAAGAGAAAGTAAAAGAAAACAAATGGGAGAGAGGCGGTTGTGAAGGGCAAGGGCAGGCAGTGTCTGTGCAGGGGCGCCCTCCATTGTGATCTGGTGCCGCCACTACACCGCCCCCCCAGATCGATATGTTGCTGCTACTCTCCATCACCACCCCCCTACAACAGCTAACTCTCATTCTGACTTTTTAGATGAATGGCCTAGAATTTTTCTTCAGTCTAAATTCGAATAAATTGTATGATAAATATTTTATACATTTATTATGTGCGGCGCTTTTCACGGCAGTTTTCCCTTTTCTGTATGATTTACTCTGCAGCTTTATTTAGTCGTATCTATTTGGTGTTTCTTCTACGAGAATGTATTACGATCTATCAAAATTTCCAAATTGGTTTGAACTTGGTAAAATATCTATTTAAATAAAAAAAAGAAAGGTTTAGTTATCACCAACGCATTCAAAGATTTCTATCAAAATCCGTCAACAAAAAATTACTTTACTGCATAATTTTTTGCATTATTTGCGATTTTCTCGAAATCAATCATAGTGATCTTCTTTAAAATTTGCGCACAATGCTCTATTTCAAATAACTAAAAGTACTGCTCTAACCAAATAACTAAAGAAGATAAAGTAATGTAAGTTGCCTAGAAAATATAAATAAGTCGATAAAAAAAAAAAAAACCATTAACAATGTAAATTAACAAATATATTTGAAATTAATATTACAGAAAACCAATCGCCATTGTTAAACCTCATTCCATTTGATTTTTCTTAATCGTATTCTTTAAAGTGAGATGCTGGCTGCACATTTATAAAATGCAAGAAAAAAAAATCTGGTGTGAAACACTCACACGACTTTCTCTTACTCTAAATAATACAATTTAATCGAGAAATTTTCTTTAAAATTGCAACTTAACATTCTTTGGATGAACTGGGTATAAAAATGGTGATGGGGATTTAACTTGTATACCTGGCGTGCTCTATTTGAAAACCCACAAAGCTTATGAAAATTTGAATTTACACTATCTAATAAAAAAAACACTAATACTCTAAAATAATTTTTTTCAGAGAAATATTTTAAATAAAGGTGATATGTTTCTATGCAGCAAACATTCCAAGATTAAAGAAAATCGTTTTAACAGTTTGTGAGAAAATTCCAAGAAACTCATAATTCTATTTTGTAAAATCTGACTTCCGGTAAACCGATTTTGTTCAAATCTGGAATTCCATCAACGCTTCTGGTGTTATTAATATTATGTAGGCGGTCAAACCATATATAATACTAAAGTTACTTCCTAGCAGCCTCTACAGCTCACTGTCCGGTGATAATGAGTATAAAATTTAACAGTTATAACGCGGGACTCGAACTAGAGACCCAACAATTTACAAGTCCATGTTCATAACCACTACACCAAACCCGCCCTGAATAATTATAATAATTGTTGTAGTTGGAAGCAGAGCTGGAAATCATCAGAGATATTTTCCGTGATAGCCTGCTTCTTTTTGTGGTTATTGACCGGTTGTGGGCGTTCGCCCATCATCAGGATGCTTTTTGTCAAACAGTGTTATAACATCGATTTGTAAAGAGCAATGTATGTTTATCTGTGTTATCATATATAAACACAAATCTATGTTATCACACTGTTTGACAAAAAGCATCCTGATGATGGGCCAGAAACCGGTCGTTTACCACAAAAAGAAGCAGGCTATCACGGAAAATATCTCTGATGAATTATAATAATTGCTATAGAATTTATTAACAAAACCTGTCATATCAGCTCTATTTGAGGTAATAAATTTAAGTGAAAAATAGAGGACATTATTGTGCATTATTTATTTAATTTTTTTAGGGATTATAACTACATTAATATCCATGTCACTAAGTATTTTATAATATATATATGTGTTTAGGAAAATGAATGATGAAAAACATTGAACAGACAAAGAAACAATATGGGCGGAGGAAAACTGTGAAGTGGGGGGAAGGGGTTCCCTATGTTTGAACAATCCAATATGGAATTATTTCAATATATATATATATATATTCTAGCAATTCTGGTATTGTTAGTATGCAAACGGTATCTCCAAGTTTATCCTTAATA
This sequence comes from Triatoma infestans, assembly GCA_011037195.1. Classification (NCBI taxonomy): domain Eukaryota; kingdom Metazoa; phylum Arthropoda; class Insecta; order Hemiptera; family Reduviidae; genus Triatoma; species Triatoma infestans. Next base: position 77,590 of record JAAEAF010001475.1, on the reverse strand, counting down.
GAGATGAATTAGTACCAGATGGGGTACGGTACGCACTGGAATGGTTTTTGGTGTAAGACTGGAGGGAATTGTGGCCGGTTCTGGAAAGCTGGAGTCTGTAACTAGGCCGAGCCTGCTAGTAACTGCTCGCACCTCCCTCACACGCTGGGGTCCCGCCGACATTAATTCAGTCTAGGGGATGTTAAAAGGGTTTATCTTCACCAGCACAGCGTTCCCACTTCTCATACCTATCCGAGTCCTGGACCCACAGCCCTGGACCCACAGTTCATTTTACTCCCTCACACTCTCTCTTTCACAAAATACATACACCAACTCTGACAAAATATTACCTAATTATTTCCTTTTCTAATCAACTTATTTCATTAATATTAGATTAATATTAAGTACTATTTATTTCCATTTCTGTTTTGTAGTTGGAGCGACAACCAATGTGAATCTTCTAAACAAATTTGTTGAAAATTCATGCTTGATAGTAAGATTGTTTTATTAAGTAAACCCCGCCTTGTATTGGGAAATTTTGATTTTATTTGTTTGGTTAACTCTTCAAAAACTAATACTGATTGATGATGGATAGTTTATTCTTTCTCAATCACTTTGTTTAAGAAAGATGATCGGCATGAAGCCTTACCTAGAGCATAAAAAGTGAAATAAGTGCGCCAAAACGTTGTCGCTAAATAGTGCACAAATCTCCAATAGCTCCGCACCATAGAATTGGAGATTGCGGCCTACCAAATAGCATAACAAGAAAAAATCGCCCGAATGCTCAAACTTGATATTCCGCTTGTTCATCTATTCCACCATTCTCCTTACATGGCCATACCAAGTGGAGCATCTTTTCTTAGACTCTCTGCACTTGTCCTGTTACACTCTCTTGCCCTCTTCTCCACTCTGTAACCCCGCCCAGATTTTCTCCCATAATCCATTTCGGATGCACGTAAATTTCGCTTGATTTATGTTAATCTCCAAATTTCAGTGCCATATAACAGAATGCTTTCATTATTTAAAATTACTTAATTTTATTTAAAAAAATCAAACTTATATAAGTAAAATAATGACGTACTTTATAAAAATACGGCTTTTTATGCCCCTAAATATAATAATTAACAATCAAAACTCCTGCTTATTTTATTATTAAAAAGATTAATTAGGCGTCTTAGAGCCCTGCAAATATTTCCACATATCTTAATTGCTTTTTTATTCAAAAAGTAAAAATGAGTTCGATGAAACCATGATCTAAGAAGACAGGGATGAGAAGGACATCAGATCTAATCACTTAAGAGAAGGAAATATCTATCAGATCTGAAGATCTCACGTTACCTCCTCGAGATAATTTTATTTTTCCAGATCTCTCAAATACAAAAGGATTTTTCCACTCAAAAAGTTTTTTGAATTTTTTTTTCCAAGATATTACTTAATTTTTTTCATAACATAATATAAAAAAAAGAAAATAGTTCGAATACCTTTACAAAGAAGGATTAACAAGAGAAACGATGTTCTCCCCCCCAAAAATATAAGTTTTTCCTGGTTAAAGGTGGAAAAGCCGAGATTACGTTAATACTCTAGATCTATAGAAAACTTGGCTCCCATAAATATAATAAAACCGTACTGAGGAGGTCTTTCTGTATAATACCGACACTTGTACCTGGTTTGTACGACTTCATTTAACGTTCCACTTTGCTCAATTTATATAAAACAGTTTATATATCTAAAAGAAACGTATTTTATGAACAACAAATGAAATTCTTAAAATAAATCAAATGTTTTCCTTTTATTTATATCAGCCTTATAATCCTAGGTTAGTAATTTTCGTTGATTAATTTTGGGAAGTGTATTTAATTTTTAATTACTAGATTGATCGAAATAAATAAATAGACAAATGGTTTTTATTTTAAATGTGGTTCATTAAATGTATCTCATCTGTATTACTACTTGGAGTAAATATTGCGATCTTACAAAACTTTCGAAATTGAATTATTTCTCCGGAAATACATGTTCTCGGATCTCCTGGGTACGAAAAAATGTTTTTTAGCAAACGGCCTGTGTTTGTGTGTTCACAAACGAAAAATCGCAGGAATTTCAAAATCTTGGTATTCCGTTTAGGAGTACCATCATCACATCAAACACGAAGGTTTGAGACAAAAATGATCAACAGCAAGTGCAACTTTACTCAATTTTGTTTTGTTTTGATTTTTGTTAAGACTTTTGGAAATCGGTCCGTTCCTTTAAAGTAAAAAATTTTCAGCTGGATACTATATAATGGATGTGTTAGGTGGAGAGAATTTGGGTCTGGTTGATGAATAGAAGACGGAGTTAACACTGGTTAACTATGTATAATAATAAAGAGACACAGTCTGCCTGGACTTTACAATAGAGAATGGTTAAGATAAAGTGGTATGAAAATGACACGAAGTGAGTGGCGAGATTATGAACTATAGTGAACTGTATCGAACTGTCTATTTTCATGGACTGTCCATCGCTGAATTTATACAGTTTCTCCCACTCCAGTCCGAGAGAGTAGTTGGGTTCTTTCTCTTATCTTTACCCTCTTTGGTTGCCTTTTACATGCTAGTATCAAGTTTACAGAATAGATTAATCATTTCAGGTGTTTACTGAACACTTCTATTGATTCTAACAAAATAAGTTATGCCATTCCACTCATAAGAAATGTTATTTTAGATGCGCCTTTTCTCAAATCTGAATTAATGTACGTACTTGGTACTGCTAAAAACAATAAAGCCCCGGACAGGACAGGATCCCTTATGAGTTCTATATAAATAGCCCGGATAATTGTTTAGGTAGAACACTGCACTTATTTAATATATTTTACGAAAAGGGTCAAGTACCTGACTCTTTTAAAGACTCCGATCATCTTCCCTTTATATAAAAAAGGCAGTGTGAGTGAAGTAAGCAGTTAGTTTCAGGGGCATTTCCTTTTGCAATACAATCGCTAAATTGTTCACCGGCCTTTTATTAGACAGATTAGTAAAGTGGACAGTTGCACAGAATATAATTGGTGATTTTCAGGCAGGTTTTAGGAGAACATACTGTACGGTAGACCACATAATGACTTTAATGAGTATAGTAAAAATAAGTTTAAATAGAAAACGGCAAAAGGTCTACGCGTTCTTCGTTGATTTGTCGACGGCCTTTGATCGTATAGACCGCCATGCTTTATTTATATAAGTTGTCCTGTCTCGTGGCCTCTACTAAATTTTAAAATATTTTGAAAAATCTCTATACTGGAACATCAGCATCTGTTTGGTGTCACTATGGATTGTCGGGAAGCTTTGGAACCGAGGTGGGTGTTAAGCAGAGTTGTCCCCTCTTTTATTTTCTCTTTTCTTATCCGATATTGAGAGTTGTATGGATGGAGGAGTTCAGGTGCAAAAAACCACTTATTAAAATTTTGGCTTATGCGGACCTCGTATTGTTAGCCTCCGACAAACTATCGCTTTAGAATATGATATCCTCATTTGAAAATTACTGCTCTTTGTGGAATCTAAAAGTTAATTTGACCAAATCTAAGATCGTTATATTCAGAAATGGTGGTAGGCCGGCTGGGCGTGAAGTGTGGTGGTCAGCAAACAGAAAATTGAAGTAGTGAGACAGTATAAGTATTTGGGAGTGACCCTTACATCAACATTAAGTTTAGAAGAACATTTTAGTGAAAGATGCTCAAAGGCCAAATTTGCCCCCAATACTTTCGATAATATTATAAACAGTAAAAAGGTGGCTTTTACTTCTAAATTGCACATATATAATGCAGTGTCGCGGGCCACAATATGTTACCGTTCTCAAGTTTGGGGTTGCAATATGTGCGATAAAGTTGAAGTACTGTTCAAATATTTTATTTAAAAAGCTTACAATCTGCCATTAATTATCCCGGATTTTAATTTATGTTTAGAAACAAACCTAATGCCAACCTTTCTATATACCGTTAAAAACCATCTAAATTACATCTATCGATGCCCAACAATTACCCTCTTATAGATATCCAAAAATTCTAATTAATAGCGAAAAAAATCTTTTTTTACAAAGAATGGGAAAAACTGAGTTCAGTATACCAGTGCTCTCTAGAAGAATTAATCAATGAGAAGTCAAAAATTAAAGACATTTTATCAAATATTAGAATAAAATTAAAAGTATTAAAAGTTCAGAATAGCCAAAAGTTCAAAATATATAAGAAATTAAATTTAGAATGTAATCTTTTATACAATACACTAGACTCTCAAACCGTAGGCTGGATCATTAAATGTAGGGGGGAATTATTATATTTAAATAAATATTCATTTGGAGAAAGAGTTAAATTATTGTTCACTGTGTAATCTTGAAGAAAGAGTAGAAGATGTTTTTCACTTTATTGCTATTTGCCCTATCCGACAAGAATTTAGAATAAAGTACTTTAATAAGAAAATAATAACTTATGAGGAATTTATTACTATTTTAAACGGGAACAACTGGATGAATCTGGTTAAATATTGTAGGCTGGGCATACAGATACATGTTGGTAAAAGAATTCAACTATTAGAAGATAAAGAGAATATTTGCCCAAATCCCATATATATTGCGTTTGTCTGTTTTTGCTTTAAATCTTTTTACTTTATCTTTAACAATTTCTGTTTAATGTTTGCGGTTTTGTACCTCGGTGAATTTTGCGCTTCATTTTTCTTTATGTTTCCAAAAGTTGAGTTTCACTGGGTAGTCTACCAATTTCATTTCCTTTTTTTCCCCTCTTTATTTTTCAGTTTAATATCTGTATTGATTGAATAATGAATTGTTTAAATATATGTATTAATATGAATATAATATAGTTGAATAATTAAATAATGTAATATAATATAATATACATTAATTGCAAGGCAACTCTCCATGAGTGAGTTTGTCGCTAGAAAAATTGTATTTTGTTCATTCTTTGTAATACTTGTTTCAATTTATTATGTTTAATTTAGACGTTATTATTATTATTATTAACTGCACAGATATAAATCCATGACTTTCAAACATTTTTCAAGCAAAATTTGATTTGGAAAAGATTGAAGGAGAGGTGGGAACATGTTAGATGTATCTGCAAATTACAGCAGCAGCATTTCTGAGCTTGATGTTACCAGATACAGAGTTACCCGGATCTAAGACCAAAGTATGTAATGTATGGCTCTCCAGTGCAAAAAAAAAAGGGTAATGCCCATTTTTCAGACGGGCTTAACGTCCAACTGCCACATTAGGTTCATGAATGGGGGCGGAAACACCTACTAAACTAATAACATTTTTTAAACAAATATAAAATTTAGCAGTTACAACATGCGGGACTCGAATTGGGAACCTCCCAGTTACAAGTCAATCCTCATAACCACTACACCAACACTCGCCCCGGGCTCTCCAACGTCAACATAGTGAAAGGAGTCCAGTTCTTTTTTAATTTAAGGTGCCTCAACATCTATGGTCATTTGGGCCTTGAAACTTCTCAGTGCGCTGCCGACCTCTTCTTTACATAGCTGCACCTTGACCTGATGTTTTCATTCGTCTGAATGAAAAAATTAGACAGATAAATCTATTCCGCTGAACAGACTAAATTACCGCCAAATTCATTTAATTTAAAGACTATAACCATTAATACTAAGATTTCAAGTTAATGTCTATATTAATGGGGTCTCTAATCCCAGTCTTACACTAATATTCATATTTCAATCACCAAACCTATTTAACAAAAATTTTTAATTTCACCCTAAAATTTAAAAATTAAATTAATTACAAATCGAAATAAATGCACTCACCCCCTATTGAATACCGCAGGAGGCTAGGCACAATATTAGTCAGAATTCAATTAATTAACTAAATCTATATTTCGATTATATATAAAATAAAAAATTGCGAATTAAGTTACCATTTAGAAATGAATTAACACACAAAAATACACAAAAGCCTAGAATCAAACTTTTATTACAATAATATTACCCTCGATACATTATCAATGTCAATTAGATCGGAGAGGTTGGTCTTTAGTAAATCCTTCCATAAATTAGGGTCATGCCCCAGTTCTTTGCATTTTCTCCAAATTATATTCCTTTGGCATCTCGCGGTCTTATAGTCTCTTTACAGGGAGTGCGGGAATGTCCACGGAGCGTCATTTTGTGCATTTTTCTTGCCAGTTTATTTTGGACAATCAACCTACAACCCTCCTCCTAGATTGATTTCTCTAAGAAATTCTGATCACAGAATGTTCTAGGGAGCTTTTCCTCCTCCAATACCAGGTAGGTGCCTAAGCTTTTAAACCTTTTTTGCATGATTGTAGCATGGACTCCGTCACGAGGTTGATTGAAATTTCCTCCAACTTTTCACAGACTCAGCAAGTGCTAAGGCTTCATGACCCAGCTTCTTCGAGCAAACTCCTGCATGTATATTATATTACCTCCTGAAGAACCCTTCAGCATCGTAGTCTATTTTTGCTCAGACTGGTGTAGGCCTCTGACCATTTCCGGGTCGTAGCTGACCAAACATGTCTAAGCCTGTCCAAGTCCTTGGATTCTCCCAAGTGATCCTCTCTTGACCTTCTTCTTCTTTCTGAGCTGGTTGTAGTATCTTGAAGAAACTACTCGCTTATTCCCACAAAAGGATTCTGGCCTCTAAAGGGAGTTACTACGCTCTCCATACCAACATGTTGCCCTACCAATCGATTCATTCTTACGATATGCTCCAAACCATCGATCTCCATTTCTTCTACCCGTTCAGCATAACTGGTTGAAGTCTCAGGTTTTCTTTGATTGTTACATTTTTCACCCGTTCCTTCTTAGTTTATGCCTTCTATTTTCCGAAGGAACCTCATTTCCTAGAGTCTGTAAACTACTTCTATGTTTAGAAGTCAAGGCCTTGATTCATTTCATTTCTCCTTGACTTCTTTCACTTGAGAGATTAATTATAAGTAGAAATAAAATCTGTTTTTCCGGTGGAAAATCAAATTAGATTTAAATTCGTAATATTTTCACTTACAGTAGCAAAAGTGTTTAAATTACAAGTGTTTTAAATCGATGTAAAGGAAGGACAAAGGCAAAAAAAGAACTAAATTACTTTCTTTCTTTTTTCCAAGGAAGATAATGGAATAATAGTAGCGCTAAATGTGGAGGGGAAGAAGCGAAAGAAATGAGAAAAGAGGAAAACCAAAGAGAGAGAGAAAGTAAGGGTAAGTTTGCAAATAAGTGTTCCCAAGTAAATGAGGACAAACTTTCTTCTCGTCTCTGTTGTCTCTAGTCTCTTACAGTAACCATGGTTAATAGGCATGATGAGAAATGATCTTGTAAAGCAAAGGAGATGGGAACTTCCAGCAATCTGGTTGTTGTTCTTGGAAGAATGAGTCCTGCAGCCAGCGTGAACATCCAGACGTTGCTATTTCACTAAGTTTCACTTTAATATTTCTTGATATTAACATAAAATAACAAGTTGTAACATTGTATTATTTGTATAACAGATTTTGGTTATGCCGAAAATTTTCCTTTGCTAACTGAAACTATTTACAATCCTACGGCAGCTGCTGTAGAGATAGAGATAGAGTTAGAGAGAGAGAGAGAGATAATGCTTTGTTTATCTAGATTACAGGTGTTATTAAACCAACTTTTCCGACTTTCCCAGTTGCTTGTTAAATTACAATTTAGAAAGCGCGGTGTCTCCATAGTCTACTCTCATTTTCCACTTCCGCCACAAAACAGTAAAGTGAAAATACTAATAACCCGTGCTACTACAGCATATACAATAACTTAAAATTCCCTGAACTCTATTAACTGAAGAAGAAAATTGAAAATAAACAAAAATTTACATAATCTAGGTATTTTATGCTTTTTATTATTATTTTTTTTTTTTACTCAACTTCTTATCCAGTGCAATAAAAGGCAGCCATCTTTGGTAATATGGTACTGCGCGATAACGCCCAAATAATGGCGGGTTGTGGTTATAGAACAGGACATATTAACAGGGAGCTCACCCGTTTCATACTTCTCTGCAAATTTCACAGAGTTATTTCTGACTTAACCATCTCCTCCACAGTTCCATGTCTCCTCTTTTATCTCTGGGAAATCTCCAGACTCCAATCTTTTCTTCCCACACTAAATCCTGGGAAAGAAGGATGCATTGTTTGACGTCCAAATTATAAAGTTAATTCTACAAAAAAATCTTTTTCCCGTTGCGCCTGACACATTCCACTTTATCTTTATCTTCAAAACTTTTATTGCTGCTATACTCCAAGAATGTGTCCCTCTGGATGAGCCATAACTCTGCGGCGAGTTTTTTTTTGTGGCGCCTTCTTCAAAAGTGAGGCTTGCTTGTGCCAGTATAGATTTCTAGGGATCGTAATGGTGAGGCAGCGGCCCAATTTGTAATGAAACTAAGACTTCCACTTGTTCTTACTAAAGATGAATATGCTCTCGCGGGAATCAGGTTTCAGCCTATAATAATGGATGGAAGAAATTTATCCATGCCAGTGGATGGAAGAATTTTTTCTATCGAAGAATAACCTTATTTCCGGCTCCTTTTCACCAAAGCGATGATGTAAATAATCTTCTTCGGTTAAAAATCGCTTTCAGAAAACTCTTACTCGATATGTAACCATTCCTCTAGATATCTCCTCGATATGTGTCTCCTCAGGCCTGAACTCCTGGATAGAATGGCCGTTCTACTATCCTGAACCAGAACGGCCGTGCTGGCCAATCATGCGCAATTTTTACGGATTTTTTTTTTCCGATTGACGAATTTTGGGGAAACCTTCCTCTCAGCTCCTACTGTAGCGGAATATCAAGTAAACAACTTTCTGCAATTTTTCGTTTTTTTGTGATATTTTTCCCTATCACACAAACACTCTAGAAAAAAATTGTTTTCCACCAATAATATTTTGCCGGTGCACTGAAGATCGAAATACTTGATTTCACAACAGGAAGAGAAAGTAATAGAAGCAAAATTATATTAAATAATTACAGTAAAAATATCAAAGTGAAATACATTAGTCATACATTATCAAAGTAAAATATAAAGTATATATTAGTCAATATAGAGAGTAATATATATATATATACTTATATAAGTATATAGATTAGTATAGAGTGAGAAAGAGTGACGGAGATGGCATGATTAAGTTAAATTTAATTTATATTTCTGTAGATTAATAGAAAAAAGAAATTAAATTAAACAAAAAAAATTGATTGTCATGTAATAAACTTAATATGTTTATCACAGTTTTATTATAATTTAATTAAACATAATTATAGAATGGGGAAAACATCGTAGTTTAAAGTCAGGCTGTAAAAAGTCAGTGATTTAGATAACAGTGGCAAACAAACATGTCGTGTTGACATGTCAGCAGGGGGTTAATAGGGAGCACTGGCTGCGAGGAGGGGATGATGTTGTGTTATGTTCTGTGTGAGTGTCTGTGTGGGTGATGGGGTACGAGTGTTGTAATGTCGCGTCTCTTTATAAATACCACTTTACTTAATGAGCATTATTTTTGGTATGGGAATGTGTTAAGGTAAAGGGGAGGGTTTAAAAAGAAATTAAAAACAAAAATTGATTGGAATATTTTAGTATTATTTTTTAATAGCCTTAGTTCTTTAAATTATAAATATTATCAAATTCAGATATTTCTTTTACTGAATACTCAAAACTTCTGTTTTATGAAAACGCGATTTAACTTAATTTTGATGAGTGTCATAAATTAGAAAGTTATTTAACAGGAAGTAAAATAAAGGTAAAACATATACGGCGCGAAACATTCTCGCGACTTTCTGGTTACTGCCGCCATTATATTTTAAAATGGCAAACTTCAACTTATATTCAGTTGTACCAACATAAATATAGAGGCATTGGAGGAGGGGAATATCAGGGGAATAACCGACCCAGGAAGGTAGTACAAGTGGTTATTAGATTAACCCAGAAGAGTGAGTCATTAACATTGAGCCAACCAACCCAATATCACATTAACGCTCCCAATTCCGCAGAACTACCTAAAATCTATTATTTTGCGGAAAAATGTTTCCCATGAAAATAATAGGTTTTTATCTAGTTAGTTAACATTCCAAATTTAAAGGAAATTGTTATAGTTATTCCGAGAAAATTCCAAAAATCCCAAAAACCTATCCCGTAAATGCGCACTTTTGGTTAACCAACTTTCTTCTAATTTGGAATCTTGCAAATATTAATGGTAAGAAAACCATTCATTTTACTAATGGTAATGAATCTCAGGAACTGAAAATTGTTTCATTAGCAATCTCACCGGACGCATCACCTTTCAACTTTCAAGCGTACGCCAACTACGCATTGTCACTCCTGGCACGCCCACTATAATGTTTTGGCGAATAAGCTTCAACGACAGTGAATCTTCAATCTAGAAGCGTAAGCGAAACTGAATAATAGCCCGACCATGTGAGGGCTTAATCAATCAGTCGACAGAATAACTTAGACGATTAACCACTCTTAACCTTGAAAAGTTCACCAAGCTAGCTAATGTACCGTTAGAACAAATAAGAGTTCTAGCTAACCACAGCACTCTTCGGGCGGCTCTTATCAGCCAACTCTATCATTCTATACTCAACGCTACCAACACTTTCATCACTTATCGCCCGGTCACTCTACCCTCTATAAACTCATCTCTCTCTCTTTGCTAAATTGTAGTATAATATCAATACGTGTGTTCTTATTTTACCTTCATCACCATCGTCGCCATTCACCGTTCCTTGCAATCACTACAATATTTTGTTCACACTCTTTCACAAAAGATCATTCGCTAAAAACTTTTTTTTTTCAGGAAAACTCAAAATTAACATTTCTGATGAAAATTTTACACGATAACGAAACTTTCTGTAACAGAAGACTGGAGAGTGGCAGTATATACAATAATGACAGTATATAGGAGAGATTTGCATGGGTGTTGCTCATCAGATTTGTTTTCCTTTTAGTTTAAAGATTTATAATATTGATCAAAACGGGTAATTTTTCCTTGGTCATAAAAGATAAACCTGAAAATTATTTAACAAAAATTAGGAAAAATAAAATTGAGATGTATCTCTTAATTGGCTGACGGCCAACAATTGCTACAATTTGAAAAATAAAATTTTCCAATAGAGTTTAAGTTAGGTGGATAATAAAAGCTTTTAAGAGATATATGACCTGTTTGGTAAGTTTCCTCTAGATAGAGGGTTTTCCCTCCTAAGAGATAGATTTTTCTTCATCTTTTTAAATAGATGATTTATTTATTTATTCAGAGAGTGAGGAATTTTTCATTATTTATTTAAGTTTTTTAATAAATTTTTGTTAAAAAGGAAACAGACCATTTATAAAATTTTGAATTTTTATGGAGGAAAAGAATCACAGATTCCCTTGTGAACAGCAACTACGATCTGAACATAGATTATAAAAAAACAAATCGCCATAGACCACCTCCTCCCCTTTGGGAGAATGATTTGTAGTGCCGACCCATCGTCAGGCGTTGGTAGGTCTCGGGATTAGGATAGCAATTTGCCCCACCTCTCATTCCAGCAGAAAATGACTGGGGGAATTTACAGATTAAACTGGCTCCATTTATCTATCTCCGGACAGACACACCAATGTCAGTTTCCACAACCAGGATGAGAGAAAGAGTTCAAGGTCAACTCAGTTCACTTGTTTCAGGACTTTTTGGACTTTGACGCACGCTGAACAGAGAGTATGAGTTCTTAAGTTTGATTGGTTTGGTTTTAACAAAGTTGTAGCCAATACCATTTTGGGCTGCAATGGGCGGCATGGATGACATTTCTACAGACTGACCGGATATCTTGGGCTTTCCTCCCTCACTCACAAAGAGAGACTTTTCCATTTGTCTGAAGCAGTGTTCAGCCTGGAACCTGTTTTTTTTTTTTTTAAACAATCTCTTAGTGCATCAAGATTGGAGGGTCGCGTGAATTTTTGAAAAAGAAGTTTTTCTTCTGCTGAAACGAATGTGAATCCGATATTACTCGCGGATCGGACAGGACATTGTTGGTCAAACTTTCCTGGATTATCACTTTACTGTAGGATTTTTCAGTGTTTTACAATTTTCTTTAAACTTTGAATCATAAAAGTCACATTGATTGACTGAAATGCGAATTTCCTTAAAGATTGCGAACAGTTTTGTGTGATTTAAAGACGTATAATTGCTACTAATATAAAGACCTATAATGTATGTTTTTGAATGTAAAGAGGTGAGTGAAGAAAGTTGATTGGTTGTAGTAAACAGTTCGTTGAGTAAGTCTTAAAGAGTTGTATTGTAGACTGCTCTAAATGCTTGTTCGTAGACTAGCTGTTTCCTTCGTGATGTATTTTTAAACTTTGTCGAGTATGGTTTTAAAATCTTCAAAAATTTTGTCTTGACTTTGTAAAGGGAGAAACTTGGATCTTAGAACTGCAGGCCATTTGCTATTAAACTCACTCCTCAATAGAGTGCAACCCATGCAGTGATTTTGCAAAACATTGTCGGAATCTCTAAGTGTATGACGTCATCTCTAAGTGAAATATCAGGTTTCAGTTTCTTCTGATTTTTGAATTAGCTGACTAATACGTGGCACACACACAACGAATGGACAGGGAGGAGCAAGCCAGTTTCTGAAAATGACGAAATTTTTTTTCACTTTCATAAAAAAATGTCACATTATTTTGATATGAGCAAAGAAATTTCTAAGCAAAATATTGAGTGTTAAAGAGTAATATCAGTTAAAGAGTAATGTCCTAGACAAAAATAAGACAAGAAAAAAGTTTGAATGTAATTTTCAATTCATAGGAAAATGACACGTTTGGGTGGAAAAGTTAAAAGAGTTTTCCAACGAAACTTTGCAAAAGGAATACTCTAAACACTTTTTTCTTTCTTTTCCTTATTCTTTATTCTCTTGTCTCACATCTTATTTGTGTTTTCCTTTTATGGATTTTCCCGATGATGAGTTGTTTTAGAAAGGCGGGAGAGAGTGTGAGAGGAGCGGCGGAAAACAGCCGGGAGACAGAATGTTTTACAGTTAAGGAAATGAGTCATCAAGTCTGTAGAAAAGAAGGTAATGTATGTATATAAATGAACCGGTAACGATCTTTTTGTGCTTGTCTTTGTGAATGTGTTTTACGTGTACGTATGTGTGCATACATGTCAGCCTGCATAATGTCACATTGTGGTAACCATAGCAACACACACATCTCGCACCATCTAATCTTCTCTGTTCCTTTGTCTTGGTGAAAACTAAATAAAATTCTACCTTTCCTTTCCCATACTCTTTATTTTTCTAGAATCTTCCTTTCAGTTTGCCCATATTTTCTTTTTACATTGAATAAATGAAATTCACACATTTTTGGAATGGTTTGTAACTTTAAAATATTTTTAGAAAGTAAATAAGTGGGAAAAGAAAAATTGGTTTTGAAATAATTAAACGACATTCATCTTACTGCAGTGATTACAATTCTAATTAGCAAATTTTGATGTTATTAAATTTTTCGAGATGTCATTAAGTCCTTGATGAATGTATGTTGCGGTCGTAATGAATGGTTCTGTTAGAGGCACAGTATGGAGCGTTAGTTATAGGGCGAAGTATTTTACACTGTAAAGATTGGAGGCGATACACATTACAATGCATGGCTGACCTCCATATTTCTAAGTCCGTAAGTCCATATCGGTTTCAGTATTGCATTGTATATCCGTACTTTATACTTGAATGTTAGCTTTGGTCGTCTGTCAAGTAGTAGCGCTAGTCAGATAGTAACGTTTCTCTAGTTCTTGTCATGTGAGTCTTGAGTGCGGGTTTCGTGTAAGTCGTTTTGTAAATTTAATGTTTTTAAATTTAGTTTAAACACATAATAACTATCATTTTTATTTCTAAAATTTTCTCGAAAAAATTAATTTTATGGGGGTTCTGGGGCCACAGTAGCTTTAAGTTTTCCTCTGAGGTACCACTTCAGAACAGTGTATGGGTTTACCGTCTATAAAAAAATATAAATATAGTTTAGAAACATTGATTAAAATTCCAAATATGAATAAAATCGGTTAATGCGACTTTACAGAATAGGTTTGTGTATTTTCGAATTTTCTTGAAAAACCATTATAATAATTTCCTTTAAACTAGCAGTGCTAACTTGATCACTTTATTCCAAACAATTTTCAGGAACAATTGATCGCATGTAGTTTGGCGGAATTTGTGGCGTTAAATTTCAATTGGATGAATGCTAATAGGCGCTTTATTCTGGATTAGTGTGTAATCTAGGGGATTCGCTACCTGTCAGGGTGGGTAGTTGTCTGCCCCACCACCTCCTCCATCTTTATATGACGACTAATATGTAAAATTTTAAGTTCAAAGAACATTTGTCATTTTATACAGGGTGTTTCAGAGTTAAGTAGCCAAACTGAAAATTTGAACTAAGGACCTCAAAACAAGAAAAAAATGTCCTATGGTGCTATGACCGCAAACGCTTTGTTTAGGAGATATTCACACCTAAAGATTTTCATTGCTGTGAATTATTTAGGCATAGTAAATAAATAAAACTTATTTTATTTGTTCCAACTACTTTATTTATTAAATGTAAACATTAACATTCATATTAAATGTTGTTCAAAGAGATTTCCTTGAGCATTAACAATATTTTGATGATAGTCCATCTGCCGGTGTACGTAGAGCTGTAGCTGAATTAAATGTTACGCCAACTACAGTATGGAGAACTCTCATTGCAGATGGACGTACAAAATTACCAACGGGTACAAAATTTATTACCGCAAGATTTATGGCAAGAAGAAATTTTTCAGATTGGTATTTAAATCAAGCTGATCACAATCCACACTTTTTAGGAGAAATTTTCTGGACAGATGAATAATCAATCCAGAAAAATATTTATCTCTGGTTGCATGAAAATCCCCATGCAATTCGTCAGCATCATTTTCAGCACGCGTTTCAGTGCAATGTGTGGTTGGGGATAATAGACAATATTTTAATAGGTCCGCATTTCTTACCACCTCGACTCAATGCGGACACATTTTTGGAATTTCTTAATAATGATTACTATGATTTAGTTGAAGATATTCCACTACAACTGAAAAGGAACATGTGGTTTCAATTAGATGGTTGTCCTGCACATTACGGAAGAGGTCCACGACAATGGCTAAATGTTAATTATCCCAATCAATGGATCGGCCGTGCAGGACCAGTGGCTTGGCCTGTTCGCTCTCCAGATCTGACACCACTGGATTTTTTTGTTTGGGGTGACATTAACAAAAAGTCTATGCAAGGCCGGCCAATGACCTTAATTCTTTACGAAGGAGGATAATTGAATCTTGTGAAACAATAACACATATCCAGTGCCGTTCTGCCACTGCTGCAGTTGAAGAAAGATGCCGAGCCTGTCTTAATGCTCAAGGAAATCACTTTGAACAACATTTAATATGAATGTTAATGTTTACATTTAATAAATAAAGTAGTTGGAACAAATAAAATAAGTTTTATTTATTTACTATGCCTAAATAATTCGTAACAATGAAAATCTTTAGGTGTGAATATGTCCTAAACAAAGCGTTTGCGGTCATAGCACCATAGGAATTTTTTTCTTGTTTTGAGGTCCATAGTTCAAATTTTCAGTTTGGCTACTTAACCCTGAAACACCCATAGATTGAACTGACAGCCGTCAGAAAAAGTCGTGCGAGTGTTTCACACCAGATTTTTTGTTTTTTTTTAATTTTCGAAGTGGAACCTTTAAACCTATATTTGCATATTGTGCACAAATATTTCCGAAAAACTTGAGACCATTTTCGAGAAACTCGCTAAATTGCAAGAAAAAAACATAGAGAGGAGAGAGTCACATAGCGTGAGAAAGTGGAGTGAGAGAGTGAGAGAGTGAGATATAAAGTCGATTAAATCATTAGTAGTATATTTACTCAATTGTTTTTACTTTCTCTTACAGCTGCGACGGTAAGTATTACAATCATGCCAAATTTTCCAAATTCACTTTCGAGGTCTCGCTTGAGTAAAAAAAAAAAAAAAAAAATTTAGCAAAGTTTATATGTTTGTAAGTGAGTGAGTGGACAAATTAACGGTCAAAAATTGCAGTTGGCTCAAACCTGTAATAACTTACTGAAGATGATTTTTGTATCAGTCAAAATTCTCAACCAGAAATGCGAAGCACAGAATAGGGTTCGGGCAGTTTTCTGTTTTGTATTATTTTAGCGATGTTTCTCTTGATGTTACTCCATATTGTTTGGAGCCGCACATCTGGTGGTAGTGAGGGTAAACTAAACAAGTAGTAAAAATTCCAAGTTTTAAGAAGATTGTCAATTATAAATTGTAACAGTGGTAGTAACAGTATGTCGAGCGAATATTTCACACCAGATTCTCTTCCTTTTTTTGAAAAATTAATTTTTCATTGATTTTCATGATTATTGCTGTGACGCCATCACCACTATACAGGTATTCCAATAAATTTTTTCTATTTCATTACAATGGTATCAACCATTCAAAAAACCAGTTTAATTTATTCTAAACATTTTGTATTTAAACAACTAATTAGGGATAAACGAAAGTTGTTTGAGCTTTAATTTTACACCACTTTTTGTCAAAACAGAACACAAGAATAACTGTTGACAGAAACATAACTGAAATAAAAAGGTGGACAATTTTAAAGCGAGAGATTTCACAGTTGAGATTAATTAAAACATTCCAAAAGCGAAAACTAATTACTTATTCAAACATTCAAATGAACACAATTTATGTCCACCATATATATTATGTATAAAATAAAATAAATTAAATTAGAATAAAATTATTATATTTCTCTCCAAAATTTAATAATAATAAAGTATATTTTTAATATGAAAACAAAAATTAGTTGGCTTCTCGACCAATTGATGGTAAAAAAAAACAAAACCAAAAAATAAATTTTGTAATTGTTTTTTAACAATTGTATTGTTTTTTTAATAATTTGTAATGTTTGTTTAATAATTTGTAATTGTTCTTTTAAAATGGGATCTTTAGTTTTTTAATAATTGTAATTGTTTTTTGAAAATGTCACATTATTTAAAAAACAATTACAAAATTTACTTTTTGGTTTTGTTTTTTTTACCATCAATTGGTCGAGAAGCCAACTAATTTTTGTTTTCATATTACAACTAATCTTCTGATAATCACATATTTTTAATAAAGAAAACAATATTTTCGAGGCAAATTCAGAATTTCTCTTAAATCTTTGTGGCGTGTTTCTAATTATTATTCAAAAATAATATTAAACAAACCTGGTGTGAAACACTCATAAGACTTTTTTTTTATTATAATATCTAATTGGCAATTTTTGTTAAACTTGATGTTTGCAACTCCGGGTTGCCTTACATACAAATGAAGGCGGTCAAGAACGTTTAACTTGTTTAACTTAATGTGAATTTTATGCCCCCCCCCCTTTATGAGTTAAAGTTCAAAAATTAATTTTACCAGAAAAATGTTTCAGATAAATGTGAGGTTCACCTCTCACAGCTGCAGACAGCATTTCAAATTTAAAGAAAATTGTTGCAGCCGTATTCAAAAAACTCCCCTTCCCCCAAAAAAGAACCAGAATCCTGCAAACTTGCACTTCTGGTTAACAGTTTTTTCTACAAATTGCAGCAATTGCATTTTATGCACTCTAACGAATATTTTTTCGTTAACAATCTTTTCTTACCCCTAGATCGCGTGCTTTATTTTGTGATGAAAGACCAGACGTTCGCCCGTTTTAAGGAAGTCTTCTTAAACATTGTGATATTAAGACTTGGGTGAATTCCCGATATTCAGGGTCGAGGACCCAAAATGAATATCATGCAATAAATCTCTAGATATTTCCAAACTTTGTGAAACAAAGTACTGACGCGTTTTTCAAACATTGTGAAACAAACTAGTAACATGTTTTTCGGACATTGTGAAACAAACTAGTAACATGTTTTTCGGACATTGTGAAACAAACTAGTAACATGTTTTTTGGACATTGTGAAACAAACTAGTAACATGTTTTTTGGACATTGTGAAACAAACTAGTAACATGTTTTTCGGACATTGTGTTTCCGTGCGTGAAAATTCAATTCCGGAAATTGCATACGATTAAAATTCTTTCTTAAAAAGAACATAACAGCTGACTCAATTTGACTAGCTGGTGTGTTTTGAAACAAAGGAACTTCAATGTCAGAAAACAAGAAAGCAAATAAAAATAAAAATATTTGGAACATGAACAATCTATGTTTAACTAAAAACAAAACAAAACGTTTTCCAACACAACAGCAATCTAAATAAATATTGTAACATGTTATGATAGAAAAGCAGAATTAAAATGAGAAGTGTGAGGGCCGAGATTTTAGAAAAATCCGGCTACCTACTGTATTGTAGCTGGTCAAAGCCTGAATTTTCATTCAGGGAAAGCCGGGAAAAAGGAAAGGGGCCGGGAATTGTGTTCAATAAATTTGCATAGACCGACATGTCCAATGACGTGTGAGGTAGGGAGATGGTAACCGGCTGGAGAATGTTTTTTTTTTTCATCTTCCATTTGCCATTATCCCTCTAACCCACGGTTCGCTGTCATCCAAACCCACTTCACCGCCACTAGCAATACTGAAGCACTAATGGCACTAACAATTTTTTTTTTTTTAAATAAAGTTTTCATTCAATGTATTTTGTTTTTGAAGTCATCCAAGGGTAATATTATTTTCCATTTTCTTTTAGATCTTTATATTTTTTTTCTCAATTAACTATCTAAATAAAACGTGAATTTATGTGATTTAACTGACACACTGTCAGTAGGTTTTTTGCTATTGTCATGCAAATACATCTCAATACATTTTGATAGAATGTACCGAGTGGTTGTAGTTATGGAAGGAGTGGCTAAAAAGCCAAAGCCACTCTCACTTCAAAGAACCATTGAGAATCTATTTAGGTGTGTGTATCTGCTCAAGAGCTAGAATTTGTCTATGTGCCGAACCTATAGCCCAACCAAATCAAAATACCTCTGCAAGCTCTATGCGTTGGCTGCTTGAGATGTGTTTGAATGATGGAAGTGTCAAGTGTTTTAGTTCGTGTTGTTATACTGGGGATCCTTGAATAATTGGCCCGACAGGGTTGAAATAGGATCCCTTTTAGGGAATTCACTATGCATTGCGATGATTAGTTTGTTGAATAGTATGTCTGAAAATGTACTCCATCGTCGAAGTTCTTTACTTTCTCTTACTGGTGGTAAGGAAGAGGAAGTATTGCGATCGTGTCAAATTTTCGAAATCGAGTTTCACCGGAAATACAAGTCCCATGAGCCCCCAAAAGTGGTTTTTAGAAACAGCTCCATGTGTGTGGGGAGGGGGTGTGCGTATGGTGTGTATTCTGTACAATACCTCAGGGAAGTGTACAGGGATCTGAAGGATCCTTAAATCAGTGATGGGGGAGGAAATGTTTCAAATAAAATTATTGGTTATAAAATCCCGAAAAACTCGGATACTTATTCGAAAATCGGTGTAGATTATGATTCATTAAGTTGGTTTATTGATGAAATTCGTGGATGTAACATCTGTCGGAGAATTTTTTTTTTTAGTTGTTTTTTTTTAAACAAAAAGTAGTTTTTTTAAACAAAAAAAGCAATAAACGTGTCTGCCTTAGATCGTGGACAATGGAAGAACGTCCGAGATAGGTCATAAGTGAAACATTATCAGATGAAGAAAATCTCATTCAATAAAAAACTTTTTCATTTGTTTAATTAATTAGAATATCCATGTTATTTAATTATTCTTCTTCTTAATGAGCTTAATTCTAATAATTTTAATCCAGTATATATAACTGTAAATATGTAAGCTAATAAATATAGTTAATTAGTATAATTATGTTAGATTAAATTAGTTATCATAAAGTAAGTAAATATATTGGTTAGTGATACGTATTATCTGTTTAAGGATAAGATGTCTAAGTTGTGATCTAATTTAACTATAGCTTAATTATCTCTCTATTCTCTCACAAACATCAACGTCCCAATAATATTATCTTTCTGTTGCTGCTAGAGAGAAACTAATGAGATTGACTGACATGTGAAACCCTAATGTCCCTTGAAAACCCTTTTTAATCAATTCCCTCCCAAATTCAGATAAAAGTGATAGGTAAAGATATGAGTAGCCAGTATACGAAGGACGAAGCATAAAATAAACACAATTTGCACACAATCAAGTCCTAATCGCATCCGATTATGATGACATAGCCATACGATCCGCAAAATCGTAGAAGAGTATTGTAGGTGGATTAATGAAACAAATATCAGGTGTGATTTTCTTCGCAATAAAAAATGCTGAAACAATTTCCGGGTAAATTTCATTTCAGAAAATTATTCACGATTGTCATGTTATCGCGTTCAATTCTAACTTTGAGAAGCAGTACTTAAAAAAACCGGATTCGTATTCCATCTATAAAGATTAGATAGTTCGATCTGGGAAATAATAAATTATTATTCAAGGAGTAATCTATCTCTTTTATATTTGAGATGTTTAATTAGGGCCCGGTGGGGAGGTATTCATGTTTGATAACTCTAATCCATACTAAGTATGTAGCAAGGATTTTGAAGGTGTTCAACATGAATAGTGGAGAGCCAATTGTATCACAGTATTGTCAGTGAAGTACCTTTCTCCTTTCATTGCTCTTTGTAGAGACTATCTGAATTAGGTTCCCTATAAGTATGTCGATGGTGGCAACTTAATACAAAACAAAAGATTTTTATTATCAGATTTCGAAATTGAATTTTCACAAGAAAGTTTCGAGTTATCCTGAATAGGATTTATTTATTTTACAACATCTGATTTATAATTGTTCCAAAAAAAATCAGTGGATAAAGTTGTAGTTTAATTTCTAGAGATTAAAAGAAATGACAAGTGCTGCCAAACTTTCAATTAAATAAATTTTAAGGATATAAAGAATACTGCTGAAATATATGAGTAATATTAAAGCAAACTAGAACTTCTTAAATTAAACATTTCTTTCAACTTTTTAATATCAATTTAACAATAAATTAATTATCAGAAAACATAATATAATTTTGCTTAACATTACCCTAATGTTCTATACCCTTTCCGTAGGTAACCTTCCTCTTTTTCAATAGACAATTCTCTCTTAGAATGTTACCATAAATAGCTTCAGTTTTTTTAATCATTTTTACTTTCTCTTCTCCTCCTAATAAGAGGAAGTATTACGATCTTGCAAAATTTTTGAAACTGAGATTTCACCGGAAATATATCTGATACGAAACAAATGTTTTTAGCGAATCGTCTGTGAGGAATGTGGTCTTGATTGAGTATATGTGTTAACAGCATATCTCAGAAACAAAAAATCGTAGCGTATTCCAGTTTCGCACTACCACTGCATCCAAGGTTTCAGGCAAAAATCCATCAAACGGAAATGCGATTTTACTGAATAGTTTACTTTTTCTTCAGTTTTTAGTAATTTTCTCGAGAACGGCTCCAAAGATTTTCTTTAAACACATCTATACACATAAATAAATACCTATCACTTTCATTTCAAACATTTCCCGGGAAAATTGATTTTTTGGGGGTTCTAAGGGAGCGTTATGGTTTCCTTCACTGACAAGCCTGAACTGGAATGTGCAAAACTGGCATCACTTAACTTGACTCTTGAAAAGAAATGGCTATTCTAGCGAATGAACTGTGTGTTTGTGTTTGTACGAACAAAATATTACACAAGCGAAAAGTCCTAAGAATCTAGAAACTATATATTGCAATTATTTCACTTCTAACACTAAGGTTTCGTTGAAAATCAATCAACAGAAATGGGTACTGAACTGAATGATATATATCGATATGTGTCGATAACATCATCTCGTTTTCTTTAAACTTTGTATAGTAATTATTATAGTAATTACATGATCTATCACATTTGTTTGAATATTTTTTCCCGAGAAAATTTATTTTATGCAGTTTTGGGAAAGCTACTCTACCCTCTAAAGTGCATTTTTATCATAGTGTATGTTTCCCCAGCTGAATAATGATAAAGACAACTGAAAACTTTAGTAAAACTTCCATTTTTGAAGAAAGTTTGTTGATTAGAATACTGAGAATTGTAGCGAGAGTCCTGTCAGAGTATTATTTTTGTTAGTTCTTAAAATAAAATATGTATATCGAGTTTAAATTCAATTACAGAAAAAAATTCAACTTTTTTTTAACCACTTACAGTCAGAGAAAGTAAACATGGATAACAAAATAGGACTTAAAAAATGAAATATTCTGTGGCATTATTCATAGGAACGTAGAAGAGTGGAAGTAGTTAGTGAGTGTTGCCAATCGCCACAGAACAGAACACAGCTCGCTTCATCACTGTGTAGTAATTGTATTAACTACAGACACCGCGGCGGGGAAGGGGCGCCACAACAAAACACAATATTCTCAGTCTGCTGTATATAGCCCGCTCTGTTGATGAAGTTAAACAACTTGCTCAAAAATCAAATATTGTCCGGACGTTTTCTACAGATGGCGTTCATTTGTTTACTTTTAAATTTGTTTTAATTTTTTGTGGGGAGGGGACTTTGTTGAGGTTTATATGAATATATTTTGTCAAGATGTATTAAAATTGAAAAACGGATTTTACCGTTGATTGGGGGAGGGGGAGGTAAAACACAATAAACCTATATACAGAAATGATAAAAATTTGTAAATTATCTTCATAACCTACTTTTACAAAAAAATAAATTTCCCCTTTATACTTCCTCTTACCCGTAGGAGAAAGTATTGTAATCGTGACAAAATTTCGAAATTGAGTTGTCACACGAAATACTTGATTTAACGTCCCCTGAAACTGAAAATTGTATGAAGGAAAGGATTTTGAGTTTCGGTCTTTTTTTAACCAAAAATAAAAAAAACTTAAATTTTTGCCAACGTTTTGACAAATATATTGTCTTTTTTTCAAGGCACAAAAAATAAAAAATATAAAAACTAATAAAAAATCTTTAAAACATATCCAACTTGAAAACTTATGTAAAATTTAGAACTAAAAAGTTGAGAACACCTCAACAACACAGAGAAAAGTGTGTTGAGGTGTTCTCAACTTTTTAGTTCTAAATTTTACATAAGTTTTTCAAGTTGGATATGTTTTAAAGATTTTTTATTAGTTTTTATATTTTTTATTTTTTATGCCTTGAAAAAGACAATATATTTGTCGAAACGTTGGCAAAAATTTAAGTTTTTTTTATTTTTGGTTAAAAAAAGACCGAAACTCAAAATCCTTTCCTTCATACAAGTAACGGTCGAGAAGAATCTTCCATACTCAAAATTGTTTTTAACGAATGATCATGTATGTCTGAGTGAACAGAAACGAATAATCACATGAAGCTCTAGCTTGATTTCTGTTTAGGCTCTGAAGTTCTTTACTGACTAGAAAACTTTGATTTTTTTCTTTAATATCGGTACACCATTTACCACATATAAATGTCTACAAATAATAGTTAAGTTTGGCCATTGTTAATGAAATAAACAAAATGATACTTGGAAGGGGCCAATGAAAAAACCTTCAACATTGAAAATTTGTAATTTTTCTCAACTTTTCGGACACATTTAGTGTACTTCTTCATGAACTGGCAAAGAGAGGCAGACGAGTTAAATGTTGGAAACAAGAGCTAAAAAGTTTTTTCTCCTTGGCCCCGGTAGAGAGTGAGAAAAATTCTGCTTTAGGGGATTTTGAGGGGTTTGCGACGTTAAATTTGTAATTTTGTTTCTTCCATATTATTGGCGTATGAATATGTAACATTCAACTACTTACTTCCGGCCCTAGTCAGGTCATATAGTTCCCACCATCTCTACATATATATCTAGGTAAATGAAGCAAATTTCAAGTTTAAAGAAAATGATGAATTGTATGATTATATTAACTGTAATAAGAGGGAGATGTGCGAGTGTTTCACGCAAGATTTTTTTCAATTTAAGGAGGATTATTTTATTTTATAAAAAATTCGATGAAAGTAAAAAATCTTCTGTTTTAATATTTCTAGTTATTACTGCCTGTTAGTATTGCAATCGTGTCATAGTTTGGAAATTGAGTTTTCAACAGAACACAAAATAAAAATTTTAGATCAATATCAATAAACTTTTTTAAGGTTTTTTTTTTCTAAACTGCTGAACATTTACAGACTTGTCACTTGAATTTGAACCTTTTCCCGAAAAAAAAAAGAAGATTTTAATTACGGGAATTCTGGTGGAGCAGGAACGTGAGTGCTCCCTCTAAAATGCTGTTTCAGGAAAGGAAAATGGGATTTAGGTAACCAAATATATAATAGTTACAAAATCATGAATAGAAGATTTTGCGAAATACAGCATGAGAAAGTTGTGTAAGGGCCAGGTTTGAATCACAATTTTCCTTTATTGAGAGGATTTTCCCACACAGTATTCTCGTTTTACTTCCCTAATGAATTTTCATGAACACATCTAAATTAATCCGAAATATGTAAAAGTAGAAATGTGATAATACAAAAAAAAAAAATCTGGTATGAAACACTCACACACTTTTCTATTACTCCAGTTTCCAAAATTGTGATTGACAAATTTTATAGTTTGTACAACAAATTCAATGAAATTTGTCAATGTTATTATAGAGAAAATGGGAAAAGCTGAAAAAACTGTTCAGTAAACACACACTTCCGGTTTAATAATTTTCCTGAAACGCGGAATTTTGGCAATCTATTTATTTATTATTAGTTTTGTTTAGATGTAGCATTGTAGAATCAACTATGATAGCACTTTAGAGAAAACATATCCTCTCCCCTGCAAAGCCCCCTAAATGACTTTATCAGGAGAAAAGTTTCAAATAAACGTTGTAGCTCTTTGTATGTGCAGTTTACACTCCTACTTTAATGAAAATCGGTGGAGCCGTTCTAAGGAAAATAACAGAAAACTGAAAAATACTTTTCAGTAAAAACGCACTTCCGGCCATCCGTTACAATACTACAATCAAACCTGATAACAGAAAATAAATCACTTTGGAAAGCAATCAAAAATATACTAACCTACAAATCTGTATCTCATCCAATCCAAACAGCCAACGGTAGTTGGGCCAAATCAGATGATGAGAAGGCTCAATTTTCGCTACCTACCCCTCCACAGTATTTATTCCTCACCAAGACATTACCGACAATGACACTGTACTCATGTTACTAACGACTTAAACATTCCTCTCCCAAAACATTCCTTGCCACCAAAAGCCTTTCATCCTAAAGAAGTTCACTTCATTATTCAACACTTTCCTAACAATAAATCACCTGGGCATGATCTCATTACACCAACTATCCTCAAAAGCCTTCCAAAAAAAGCAATTCTTTACACTACACAAATATATAACTCCCTCCTGAGAACAACTTATTTTCCTCTTCTATGGAAGACGTCCATAATTAAGATGATTTCTCCCAACAAACTTAGCCACTTACCGTCTTCATATCGTCCCATCAGCCTTCTTCCCTTCCTCGGAAAAATCCTAGAGCAATTATTCCTAAAAGATTACTTTCAATCCTAGAACCCCTCAAAAAGTTATTCCCAATCACCAGTTTGGTTTCACTGGTTCCGCAGTCTATATTCCACAATCCAACAGTGCCACCGAGTTTTTGATGCTATATCTTCCTCCTTTGAGCGTAAACAATACGGCGCGGTGCATTTCTAGACATATCACAAGCTTTTGATAGAGTCTAGCACGACGTCCTTCAGTTGAAACTTAAAGGCATCCTTCCCTTCACCTACTAACTTATCCTTCGATCCTATCTCTCTGAAAGATCTTCCGTGTTTCAGAAAAAACTGCCTTTTCTTCCCACCATCCCGTGAAGGCAGGAGTCCCCCAAGGAAGCATCCTAGGACCAATACTCTACACTGTATACACAAGCAATATTCCTACCAACCCAAACACGTCCATATTTTCTTTTGCTGATGACACCGATATCCTTACATCCCATGAAGATCCCGTTATCGCTACCTGCACCCTCCAATCCCATGTCAACACCCTAGCCGAATAGTCCAGGAAGTGGAGAGTTAAATTAAATATTAACAAATGTTACCATTCACTCACCGTAGTGCTGGATGTCCTCCAGTACAACTTAACGGACAATTCCTACCTACTGTTGATAAAGTTCGCTACTTAGGACTGACTTGGATTCCACACGAGACTCAAGAGACAGGAACTAAATCGACGATACAAATTACTTTCACGTTTACTCGACCGACGTTCTCGTCTTTCTTGAGACAACAAAGTACTAATCTACAACACTGCACACAAGCCACTGTGGACGTACGGAATCGAAGTGTGGGGCTCAACCAACGCTCCAATTACCTCCGACTTCAAATCTTCCAATCCATAATCCTTCGTAAAGTCACTAAACTTTTTTCTATGTTTCTAACACCATTATTCACAAGAACTAAATATCCCTTTTGTCCGCGACCTCGTTTTATCCCCTATAAGAAATACCTAACATCCCTTCCAGACCATCATAACCCTTTAATGGACCCAATCCAAGAACTTTCTTCCATTCCATCCCTGAAAACCCTGTCAGAAGACTGAAACGTCAGTGGACGAGAGATCTTCTAACAAAGTGACAAACAAATGTAATATGTAATTATGTGAATATGTATATAATGTACATATGAGTGATCATATGTATATGTATACCTTTCCCCTCTCGGTCTAACTTTCCTATTAAGCCTTTACACTAAAACCTTCCTAATAATTTGCCAAAGCTCTTCTCATACAAATTCCCTATTTTCAACATCCCCTTCCTCACTTATTAAATATATTTTGGAAAGTTGTCAATGAACAGCTCCTCCAATCTTGTACATAGTTTCATTCATCAGTTTACTTGATACATGATTATGTAGGTGTAAATACCTAATAAAAAAACTAAATTATTCAAACTCGGAATTTCAACAACATGTGTAATTCTAAATAATGTTATTTAGATGATAGAATTGTATAGAAAACTGAAATAGCATTTTAGAGGAAAACCCCTTCCCAAAAGTCCCTTAAGTGAAGTTTCCCAGAGAAACGTTTTAACTAAAAGTTTTAGTTCTTTGTGTGGGTAGTTGATATTCCAAGTTTGAAGAAAATCGTTGACGCCATTTTTGAGGAAAGCGCAAAAAAGTGGAAAAAAAAAATCCAGTAAAGTGGTGCTTCCGGTTGAGGAATTTTAACAGGTAACCTACTGTCGGATTCTATGGTGATACCTATACGGAATATCAAGTTTGAACTTGTAACGACTTTTTCGTTTTTGTTATGCTGCTCATAGAGACACACAGACACACATACACATATACAGACCGTTTTCTAAAAACCACATTTTGGATTCAGAGGACGTGAAAACTTGATATCAAAAATTTGACATGATTACAATACTTGCTCTTCTAGGAGTAAGAGGAAGTAATAAACTATGTAATAAAAAAGTAGCATAAATTGAAGCGTCATTTTTAATCTGACAAATAGAACTAAATTACACTAATTTTTTTATTGTAATCAAAAAATGACAAGCTACATTTGAATACATTACTTAGAATTCAATTTACTTACAATTTAGTTCAAAAGGGATTAAAGTGATAGGTGACGGATTGTGGAGAGCGAGAGTGGCTGAGGGCAGAGGTCGATCTTCTTGAAGTGATCAATGATATCCTACTAGTGATTGAATGATTGCGATTGTGGTCTGAGTAGTACAAAGCTCTCGTGTGACACAGGGTGTTGAATTCAATCGGTCACAGCTCGTCGTTTGATCGGCTACCTATCTACAATTAATCAACCAATAGGATTGATTGGTTTTGGTCACATCATTTCCTGCTTGTACACAATGTACCGAGTACCCTGTAACCCCATTGGTCATCATGTCTTTTGCCACTATACAATCATCATTCTCGGCACTCACTTAAACACTGCTAAATAAGAGACACAACCACTTGTAATCCCAGATGGGTTCATTTAATTCAAAGACTATATCACTTTCTCTTACTGCTCCTAATAATTGCGATTTTATGACGGTTTTGTCTAATTTTCAATACTTATTTTCCGCCGGAAATAGGATTTGAGTTCCTCTGTGTATGAAAAAATGTTTTTAGCGGATATGTGGACGTGAGAAATGTAGTAAGAGAAAGTGATGTAATTGTTTCATACCGCTCTTTTTTTAAAAATGAATTGATATAAACTATTGATTTCCACAAATTGTTTACTCTAGATACTTTCTCTACTGCCGCAAAAGTAGGTACTGATTTATTGCGTGCTTTCAGAAAAGTAGAAAATTCACCAGAAACAGACGCTTCTTGGGTTCCTATGCCCAAAAATGATCATAAAACATTGAGAATGCATTTAGAAATTAATTGTAGCCGCATTTGATTTCCGAACAAAATTGACGACTCAATGAAAACAGATTTCTAATCGATTTTGGTGTAGATCCATAATTTAGAAACTAGGATGTTCCCAAGCTCCCAGTTCAGGATGGTTTACGAATCAATGGTATGGGTTGTCCATTATTTCGTATTTACGTGCTTACCTATACGATGGTTCCAGGGATTTTGTAAGGGTTTATTTTTTGAAAATATATCACAACAGCTAAGTTCTTCCTGTAGATTATTGTCTAAGTATCTTCACGTATGTCTGAAGGTTTCCTTACCTTCTTTCTTCTCCCTAACTTAGATTATTCTCTAACTTGATTATATATAAAGAGATCTGCCACAGTGTTCTGACAATGCGAAAATAAATCTGACCTCAATTGTTTGTGAATACATTAAGAAACTGCCGTATAAGACAATGCTTAAACTACCACATTATATGTACTAAATTAAAAATAGAAATTGGTGGAGACCAATAAAGTGTCAATAAACAAATAAATAAAAAGGAAAAATAAATCATATTATCTGGAGATTGGATAGAGGTCTACATTTTTCTTTCTCAAGTCTTCTTTGTAAAAAATCAATTTAGTTCTGTTTTCCCTATGTCAATCATGCGTGAAAATAAATTAAAATGAAATAAAAAATTAGAAAAAAAAGGTCTAGTGAGAAACGTTAACACGACTTACTATTTATTGCAATTTCCACATTTTTAGGTGACATATTGTTTTCAAATTTGGAAATTTCACTAAATAAATAATTATCAATACTATCAAGGTGAGAGTACTGACCTACGTCAGTAGTCAGTAGACAATGTAGAGGATAGTGGGCTTCCGCCGGAACTTCTCTAAAATGAATATTCTCCGAAAAAAAGTTTTATAATAAAAGTGAGAGACCTACACATATACAGACAGACATGTAACCAAAGTGACAGGCCTACACATGTACAGATAGACATGTGATGAAAGTGACAGACCTACACATGTACAGACAGACATGGAACCAAAGTGATAGGCCTACACAGGTACAGACAGACATGTAACCAAAGTGACAGGCCTACACATGTACAGACAGACATGTAACCAAAGTGACAGGCCTACACATATGCAGACAGACATGTAACCAAAGTGACAGGCCTACACATATACAGACAGACATGTAACCAAAGTGACAGGCCTACACATGTACAGACAGACATGTGATGAAAGTGACAGACCTACACATTTACGGACCTAGTCATACTAAGATAGGGATCGTCAACTTTTTAGTGTCTATCGCCCATTTTTGTAGCTCTGTTGAGGGTGAAATTTACTTAGCGCCCATCGGTGGCATTTAACTGAATTTGAGTGAATAGTAATTCTTTAAGAGGAGGACTTGTAAAAAGATATTTACCTAAATTTATGTTTTTATTGTAAAACTAAAATTTGATATGTAGTTTGATTTTTGTACGGGAAAACCAAGGGTCTTCCCTTTCAGTCATATTCGGATTGTGTGTCCTTTTTTTGGATAATATGATTAACAGCAATAGAGGCTGATTCTACTTGATAAGAGATGGAGGAAGATATTAATAAATTAAATACATTTTTCAATTTATTTATTTGGATATGCGCAGGCATTTTTTTCTTTTGGAGTAAGTTTGGTATCCATCAATATGAGAATTATATTTGCGCTCTTCAACAAATAACACTCTTATTATTTATCTTATCTAACATCGTAAACGCCCTAAAACTATTTGTATATAGTAGTTCTTAAATCTATATTTGAACAGATAGTTCTCAAATTTGTAGGAAAATCGTTGGGAGACTTTTCTTGAGAAAACAAAAACAAAAAATCATTGAAGGTAAACGACTTTTTTCTAACTCGATACATCGTTTTTTCATATCTCTCATCAACTATGTATTAAAAACCGAGCTGTGTAATCACCTATATAATATCCCGATAGATTAGATTTAGCTAATTGATTTCATTTTATAGTAATTACAAAATACACAGTGATATATTGAACGTTTCATTTTATATTAATAATTAAATTTAATTTCTACCTCCAGCCGCCGCTAAAGCTTGTATTGGCTGCTTTGCCGAGCCTACAACCTCTCTCCCACCCTCTCTCTCTATGTTTCCAGCCAGCTGGATTCTAAACCGAGCGGAAAATGAAAGTGATCACGCCCAGACACTATCTCAACAATGGGGGTTTGATAATTAAGGCAATATTATTTAATATTAATATATCGATATTACATCACGCCCTTCACACCCTATTACATGCTACAATATAAAGCATGATGTTAGTAATTGATGTAAAGACTGAAGATAGGTTGGCCCATATTTAATTAATCACGAGATTTCACGAACCATTGTGAAGATATATATATATATATATTGAAACACTTTTCTGAGTGACGATATAGCATGTAATAATAGTAGATTGTAATGAACTCGCTATATATCTTATAGATCAGCGAGGGCTCACCGCTGGATATTGATATTGGAGTTAGTATATACTTTTGATAAAATTTGTTGATCCTTTGTCACTTGCTGGTATCTTTATCAAGAAAATCGAAAAATCTGGAAAGAAATAACATTCATTAAAGTTGCATTTCCGGTTGATGATTTTGACTGCAACCTTTTTGGTAGACGCCATAGTGGAACATCAATGGAATATCAAGTTTCTACTTTCTGCTCTTTTTTCGTGTTTCACTTATTTTGTTCACAGAAACGCACTCTTCTATCAAAATCAATCTTTTCATACTCAGCGGACTTCAAACAATGTATTTTGGGTGAAACTTCAATTTTTAAACTTTGGCACGTTAGCAATTTTTCATCTTACAGCAGGAAGAGAAAGTAAAATAATAACAATAAATAAGAGAAAGTAAAACTAACAATAAACTTCCCTAAAAGCAGGTTATAAAATTCATAAATCATACGGAGCAGCTGTTTAAATACAAATGAGCGAGAAAAAGATTTGGAGAAGGAAAAAATGATTTGTAGCTTAACTATGAGAGATGTGAGCTATATTACAACCAAGTAGTGGGAGGTACTTCTTTTTCTGTTTTAGGTTGGTGCAAAAAAAAATTCAGGTCACGTAATATCGGATGGAGAAGGGTGGCCGAAGAATATCCGCACCAGGATGAGACTAAGTACCCAGTGGATGAAGGAATACGTGAAGGCAATGATGTGTAATCCTTATTTCCTATGGATATATATATATATACTCTCACAGTGGATACCAGCTGGGTATCTCTGAGTTTCGGTACGCTCTCCTTCAATATGCTATAAAAATGGAATACTTCAAAACTCATGAGAACTTTATAGGAGAGGAAATTGCTCAATTTCTTGAGATAGATATAATTTGTAAATAAAGGCTTTTGCATACTATGTAATTAAATTTATAACGTAAAATATGGATTATTGAAGAATTTGGCGAACCAATTAAACCTGAGTTTTATTTGTCTAATGTTGCGTATAACCTATAAGAATAACATTATTGCAGCGTATAATAATGCCTACATTAGCCTAACCAATTAAACCTGAGTTTTATTTGTCTAATGTTGCGTATAACCTACAAGAATAACATTGTTGCAGCGTATAATAATGCCTACATTATTGTTATAATAACCTAGAATGATAATGGTAACTTATTGTATAAGTGCAATATGGATATGTAGACGTAGTGAAGCAGTGCCCATAATTTAGTTACCACATGACTATATTTAAACAATTACCCTATATTATATTATAGAAAAACTCAGATATTTATTTACAAAAAGTGTTTATTTTCATTATTACTATTACATTCCATAAATAAATGTAGCAAATCAATGTTTATGCACAGAGGACTGCAACATTAATAATTTCTGCAGAAATAGTCAATTGCAAAAAGATTGTCTGCCTGCAATACTTCCTCAAATAGGAACACAATGTAATAATAAAAGGTTTAAATAATTTAAAAAAAAAATTTTAATGTAGAAGATTCCTCACGTTCTGCAAGCGCCCATTTGCACGTAAGTTTCCGGTTTTGAACAACATCATGTTTTTGTTCTATAACTCGCTTTCTATGTGAGTGTGTCTGTGTACATCTGAGTATTTATGTGTATGTGAATGTCCTTGGCTGGTAACTATGCCGAACAACTAGGATATCAAAAACCATTAATTGTACCCAGTACAGACACAGTTGTTCCAAGTGTAATAGCCTGTAAATCATTCTGTGGACACTACTGATGCTTTTCCTAGTTTTTCTCTCTCTCTGCCTCTCTATCTCGCCCCCACTCACACACACACAAAATATATATATATTAGCAATATATTTCCTTTTTAAACTTTTTTTCTGGTGATCCACTTTTATAAAGAGTAGGTTAATAGTTTTTGGTTTTGTAAAAAATCGTTGGAGCCGTGTCAAATAAAATTCTTAAAAAAAAAAACTCATAAATTTATTCTGTCATGGTGCTCTTCCGGTTAACCGATTTGCTTCAAACTCTGAATTCTACCAATACATAGATAATATAGATGGTGAATATAGAATATAGATAAATATAGATGGTGGAACGATAAATTACACCGAATGACAATTAGAGGAAAACTTAGTAGCTCAACCGGATTGGATTGGTCCATAAAATAAATTTTCTTAAAAAAAATATGCTAGACCTTTGTATGGTTGAGTATGTGGATGGGTCCACAATGCTGGATAGTATCTGGTATTTTACCTGTCATACCATGCATATTCATTTCGTTCCTGACTGGTTTCGGATTTTCGTCTAACGTCAGAGCAAATTCATCAACGTCCACTTCAACGTAATGTTTCTGTTACACTCTTACTTGTTGGTTTGTTGCTTGTATCAACTTCTGACGATGGATGAAAATCGAAACAGGAACAAAATGAATATGCATGCTACGAGGAATAAAATACCAGACCTTTATATGTCTAGATTCTATATGAAGTTTGAGGAAAATCGTTGAAGCCATTTTCGAGAAATTTAGCAACAAAGTGAAAAGTCGTTTGTTAGATTTTGCCTGAAAACTTGGTGCCTGATATGGCGGTGCTATTTGAACGAAAGTTCTCAAGTTTCAGCTTTCTACAATTGTTTCCTAATGGAGATATTTTATTCCCAGTCACACGTATAGACTGTCGGGAACATAATACATGTATTTCGGTGAAAATTCAGTTTCGAAATATTGAAACAAATGCAAATATTTTCTCTTACAGCGGTAAGAGATAGTGATATATGGAATCAATAAAACAGAGTGAGAGAGAGAGAGTGAGACGGAGTGGGGGAAGAATTTTACCCAATTCCCTAGGACGCCATTATTGTTACATTGCTCAATGTAAATTTGTATACATATAAAATGTAAATGGTATTGTGTAAATGGTATTATGTAGCCAGGGCTTTTGGGTATTACAAGATGGCCGGAATTATAATTATTACAGTACACTGGTATTGTTGTGTGAGGATGCCACTGGCCGCGCTGTATACCATCTCATGGCTTTAGTACCACTGGTACATATTACAAGGTATCTTGGGGCCTAACTCCATACAGCCTGCCACTATTCTATATCCCACTGTACATATATGGTTAACTAACTTCCTTTCAGTACATACACACAGTAAATCTGCTCACTATGTATCCTCTACTTCATGCATTTACTTCAAACAGGATGCTGCTAAATCTCCCTAAACAGGCTAGGTTCATACTGTTTCCTTTAAATGATCGTCTCACACTTTAACTGCAACATAAAGCTTTATTTCAAAAAAACTCTATGTTAATTTACTGAGATTGCTTTCTATTGTTTCATCGGGTTCAGCTATTTTTAATTACACGGCTAAAACTAGAATGGAGGGATTTATAAAATGAAAGAAATTTATTTGCCTTATTTCCCTTTTATTGCAATTTACATAATTATTATTTCCAAATTTTCTTAAAACTTGAAAATTGTAGTAATAGTTTGGATAGCTTTATAATTTTATAATATTACATCGCTAGAGGGAACTTGAACCATTATAAGACGACACTTTATTAGTGAGGCTCCTAACACTCTCAGAACCCCATAAAAATCAATTTTTCCGAAAAAAGCTTTAAACAGAAGTGTCAAGTTTGTTATGTTTAGCGAATGAAGTTGAAGAGATTTTTTATTGAGTAATTCGCCGGAAATGAAAACAAAAATACCTTTCAGTAAATACGCATATCTAATCAACGATCTTCTTCAAGTTCAGCATTTTGGCAACAGATTTAATTCTTATTAATATCATATATGTGATATAATCCTTATAATATACAGAAATGACAGTTTTGGAGTAATGTCTAACCTTACCCCTCCCCAAAAATGATACTAAAAGAAATTTTCTCAGACAAATTTGACAGATTAAAATGTTCGCCCCACTACATACAAAGTTAAAAAAAAATCGGCTGGAACTATTTTCAAGGAAAAACTGCAACCGACTTGATAAATCCATTCAATAAATTAACACTTTCCATTGACCCACTTTTACCAAATTTTTATTATTTCGGATCTTCTGGCAGCATCTAAACGAAATAACAAGTTTAACTTAGCGGTTTCAAAGAATCTGTGAGATAAGCTTAAGTTTAAACTGCCATTAGGTTATGCTGAAGGCTTACAAATGCTTTTTTTTTTTTTTTTTACCCTACCCAATACGTGAGAAACCCCTTCGGCCATGCGTGATATTCCAACCCAATCAATTTCGGTTAACCTGTTGCCAAGAATCGTCATCATCAGTACAAGAATTTCGAATGTTCTAGAAAGCAGGACAAGAGTCCAAATGTTGCTCAGTCATATCATTTCGGCCGCGAGCACACATACAAAGGGGCATCCGTTACGCAATCATGCCCAGTAGAAACAGGCTGCGAACTGGGCTTTGGGACGAGAAGTGGCTATCCTTCCTACATCTTGTATAAGTGCTTGCCATTGCTTACCTGCCGCTTTCTGGTGTAGTAGCCTTGAAGACAGTCAGGTAGTACGTCTTTAATTAACCAATTTGCCGAAGAATATTGTTAATTAATAATTTAATTCTCAATATCTATATTTAGTAATGCTACGGCCAATTAAACAATACAAAGACCAAGTTTCAGGAAATTTTTTTAAAATAAGATCATGTTTTATATCTATAAACGATCATAACAAAACAGGTTCAACACTGTTTGGAAGTTATTCAATTTCTTAAAGTTTAAAGCCAGATCGGGCCGGGGTAAGATTGGATAACCCTGTTCAATTTTAAGAATTTCTTGATAATAATAACAAGTGGTAGAGGGGGTGAGAGGCTGAGATTCAAGATATATTGATGTAGTTTATTATGTTGAAATAGACGAAGGGGGAAGGTGACCTTCTCCCGGAGGTTGGGCCCATCATATTTTTGGAGGATTCTTTTTTTTTTTAATTATGGGATGGAATTCTTCTTCTTACAAACTTTATCAATGTATCTCTTTATTTATTAAATAAATTATTATACACAAAGTGAACTACAATATCAATTTTACAGAAAATATTTTGTCAATTTCTCTTTTGGAATATCGCCTGATTGGATGATTAAAGAGATTTTTTCCACTGGAGAAATATGGACACTTCACTCGTGTAATATAGCAGGACGGAATCGCAACAACACTTTGCCTTCAATTAATGGACAATGGATACGTTAAACCCATCGCTGGGTAAAATTAAAATGTTCATCAGAATCTATTTTCCAAAACCCAAGTTCCTTTTAATGCAATTGATATCAATATATAGAAAAGTATTAAAGAGGACACCGTAAAATGACCGGTTTAACCGGATGTAATAAGTTTAAACCATTTTGAGGAAAATAATGGTCTGCCTGGAGGTTTTTGACAAAATAGAAATTCCAGATCTGATGGAGTATTTGAGATTCTCACCTAAAGATTTTGAGCAAATGTATTCTTAGTTTTTCAAAATTTCAGGTTTTTGTGATTAACACAGGTTTTAATAATCTTCAGGACATCTTTCAGAACATCTTTCAGGACATCTTTTTAAGAACCAACAAAATTAGGAGTCAGTATGGTGAAGAATTAGTCAATGAATGACTTTCTTAGAAATTAACGATTGATTTGCCTAGAAATAGCAAGCATTGATCGTTAAATTATGGCTTAAATTACTTAGAAGCAAATAGTGACTCGATCTGAGAAGTTTATAAACAACGTGCGACAAAGAACCTCCACCGGCGTCTAGTGAATTATGAAAATTTTGGCCATCTAATGTTATTCCGCCATAAATACCTGAGCACGTGTATAATATTTTCACACCTTCATTCCAGATAATTTCCACCCTGTTTATTCCCTTCACATGATCCTCTCTTTTTATTAATAACCTGGGCTATTATGTGGTAGGGACAGGTTTTTCATTGTTTATACGAAAGGTAACACTCTTTAAAATGTACGGCTGAAGAAACAATGTTGATAAATTATCTATTTTTATTACTGTAAATTATTTACAGAAAATTGTCTTTTGCCAAATAATTATCTTCTTGCACATTTATACGCTAACAAATATCTTTCAGGTTTTATTTTCGCCTCTCAAGTTACCATCTGTAGAATCATAAATTTGTTCTTTCATCGCGACCAAAATTCACACATCAAAATTGTTTGATCGTCCGCCACTAGGGAAACAAGAAGATTTTGATTTTTACAGCATAGAGTTGCCTCATCTTTGCTCTCTCCTTGAGTGACGAATTGGATACCGAAACAGCGTCTTTTTTGGGCTACCGTTCTATAGCTCGCAATTTTCTCATGGTCTGCATATGGCTTCCTTTCTCTCGTCCTTCTTAATTTTGTCTCTCACCAGAGAACCTTCTCCATGTTTCTGAATCTCTGAATGTGTTAATTATTATTGGTCCAGCTTCTAACAATTTACGCTAATTACTACAGTTAACATCGCTTATTCATCATTTTCTGTTTGGTAGTTTACCACAAACTACTACCACTTCTTCTTTGACCCTTTATTTCCTGCTGCTCAATCAGCCACACAAGGACACTTCACAGCGTCTTGCAGTTCTATTCTACTTGAAGTTTGCAGCTATTATCAGCTTCCACTGCCTGCATCTCATCTCTTTAA
This sequence comes from Triatoma infestans, assembly GCA_011037195.1. Lineage (NCBI taxonomy): Eukaryota > Metazoa > Arthropoda > Insecta > Hemiptera > Reduviidae > Triatoma > Triatoma infestans. The sequence goes on along the minus strand of JAAEAF010001475.1, from coordinate 40,199 downwards.
AGAGTAGGTCAGTTCTATTACTTAATTTAATTTTTTATTTTTCAACGTTTTACTTTTTATTGTATCAGCTATGCATCTGAATCTCTTTCGCCTCATTCAGTCATTTTGTCTGCATTTGTTTTGTCTATCTTCGGGCGTTTATGTTTTCGGCACGAACGGGTGATATCTTTAATGTTCTGACGGCCAAAAATTATGCTCTCTTATTGAAGCGATTAATATTATTAATTTTACAGAATCAAATATAAAGTTTCGTTAATGTTCATTTTAGTTTCGTCTTGTAGCTTGCAAATTATCCATATTAAACGGGCAAAATTCAAGAAAAGTTAAACTTTATTAAATGCATTGCTAGAATTCTTCAATTTTTTTTAAGAAAAAAATTGCTTTACCGTAAATCCATGGCTTCACTTTTAGAAAACGGCTCTAAAAATTTTCTTTAAATTTGAAATATTGACTACATCTACATAAAACGGTAGTTTTATTCGAAAAAAATTATCGGGATAAATGTGTTTATAATAATCTAACATATTCTTAATTCTTGGCTCTATAACATCAGTAGAATGTACGGTTTCCAACATGTAATTAAGTGAAATGACGTTTAGCAAAACTATCAACATACATGATTTTATCCGTCGTAGCTTATGTCATTGTTTTGGTTCTGTAGAGGCGATTGAGAAAGTCCTAGAAGATACTATGAAAGGCTCTTTCTCTAAAAGAGACCTGGTTTGTCAAAAAGAAGACATCTGGATCAGGAAAGAAGCAAGGGGATTCGGATCTATGAGGACTAAAACAATGAAGCAGCATCCGCAGCGTTGCGGACCCAACCACATATTCAAAACTACCAACTTGCGCCCACTGACAATTTTTTTATTCAATTACTTATAGTTTTTTTATTTGACTTACTCCTTTGCTCGTGTACCGCCTGAAACACATGAAGAACCGAATCCACTTGCTTCTTTCCAGAACTAGCTGTCTTCTTTTTGACAAACAGGTCTCTGATAGTATCTTCCCAGGACTTCCGGGGTAGCCACTAAATTTTGTTCTTTGCTTCCTCCTATGTTTCTTGCATTCTACTGAGGTGCCCGATAGGTTAGACCTTTTCGTAATGTTCCTGATTTTGTCCCTTATGGACATGCCTACTATTCTTTTCAAAAAATTTCGTTTTCATAGCTAGGAGTTGAGATACATGTTTTTTCTTTAGAGTCCAGGAATCGCTTTTCCTAATGTAAAATAATTCAAAAGATATAATTTTGTAGGAAATTATTAATTAAATTAAAGCGCTCTAGTGTCGGTTGATATGCAGTACCAGTCCAGCTGATGTAGTCAGTCAGGTCTGAAGTTGGATGAATAGAATATTTTAGGAAACTTTTATAGGCAAAGTTGTTAAGGGTGGTAGGCTGGAAAATTTTGTCGACTAAAATAATTAAATTTTCTTTAATGAAAATTACTCGGATTGACAGACTTTTAAAGGACCATGTTCAAAAGATTTTCTTGAGCTCCTTCAACTTTAATACAAAAGGAGAAGTCCGCCGACAGTAATGAATAGTTACTTAGTTACCATGGCGACAGAGTCTGTATTTCATGATTTCGAACAAACATATATAGAGTAAGCTTTCAGAAAGCCGCCCACATATATTTTAGTTTCTAAATCTAGTAAAGTCCGAAAAATATCCTTTCTATTCTGGGTAAAGTCATAATAGAAAGACTTTTCTTAGTATTTTATTATCAAATGGCTATTATGTGTGAACAATATGTTAAATATGTATTATAAAAAAGCAGAACTTGTGGGGAGCCTCTCAGACAGCGGGGGAGGGTCTTATACAGGAGTGGGGCTTGTAGAGAGAGCTGTTCTGAACAGCCTGAGGCCACAGGCTGTAGTCGCAGACTGTGTACACTGGTGTAAACGCATAAACCCTTGTGTAAACATAAACAGAAGAACTGTACAACTCTTCTACACTTGTCTGTGAAAAACCCCAAAGCTTTTCCAAACTAGCCGCTACCCACCCCCACTCGCCACTGCCATTTATAAAGGAAAAAAATCTGGTTGGAAAACTCTGTAGTAATGTTTGTGTGTGTGTGTGTGTGTGTGTAGGTCCACAGCAGAGGGGGTTGTTTCTTTTCGCTGACCCCCTTCATCCACTAATACTTGTTGTTTATCTTCTTGTGCTGCCTTCCCTCTGGGTCGTACTAAGCTTATTACATCCGCTTTGCAAACACTTCAAATTATTACTTCTTTTTTTTTAGCACACTTTCTTCGATACTGTTTTCTCACTTCTAGTATTGAAGTTTTTTTTTTTAACCATCTTCAAGAGCTGCGATGCACGCACAGAATGCTCCAACATTATCCACAAATTATTATTTCCCACCTCTTCAATTCTTCATTTTATAGATCTCTTTGAATCTATCCATCCTTGAATCATTTTCCTACGCCTTGTCACTGGCTAACCTCACTGTTTGTTATCTGACTATGCAATATAATTTCGATTTTCAGGCATAATCACTTAGTGTCATTGTCTAAATCATTCTAATAGACTTAGATCAACTGTCCACATTGCACCGGTCATTAGAGCTCCGTGTTGAACAAACCAGTTTTTAAATTTTAGTTGTGCAGTTGGTCATCCATGTAGCCAGCCAGCAGTTGAAAACATGCCACATAATATTGCTTCGGCAATGTTTACGGATTCTTTCTCACTTATTGCCCTCCGCTTTCCTTCTCTTGTTCAAGATGACGGAATATTGTTTTTATTTCTCTTGTAGCTGCACCCATGTACAAAGAGTGATGATCTTCTTGCACTATTGTAATGCCATCCTAGCCTAGGCAGTCAGTCTGTTAATTGCCATGGATACTCCAATGCTGGAAAATCAGGGAACCTCAAAACATACATAAGTTACAACTCCATTTTGTCTGTTGCATCCGAACACCAGGGCATCCGAACATTTTCGAAGCTACAATGAAAATTTGTCAACAGGAATTGCAACTTTTCAAAGTTTTCCCAAATCAATTTACAAATGAGTTGACTAGCTTTACTGGGTACCCAATAACATTGATTCTATAGTGTTTCTAAAAAATGTAACGCTTGGAAAACTTCTAACTGCAATTTGTAACGTATTGTACGTTTCCTCTTCCCATCAATATAAAGTATAACTGGATATTTAGTAAAACTTCCAAGTTTAAAAAAACTCAGATTGCAAAAGGGGGAGTTGTTATTGTTTCTGAAGTCAGATATTTCAATGATTTTTTTTTTTAAGCTAAACTCATCTTAAAATGGAGATCCTAAAATTTATCCTGAAAAAAGAAATTCTTATATGGGAACCAGTCATATGTCCATTATGAACCAGCTCGGTCCTGTGTCCATTGTAGACAGATATATGTAGATTGCCGTTATTGAAAAAGTTTCAGTGGAGGAAAACCCAGTTTTTTATTTTATATATAAAACGTCGCCTTATTTTTAGCATTAGTAATACATATTTGAAAATATCGAGTAAAAGTTTTAATGCTTTAATGTTTATGTAATGTAGACCGGAAGTAACTTTATAGTAAGTTGCAGATTTATAAACGTTCTTAACAGAAATATAGTCTTGCAATAACTAGAGAAGGGATTCAGAGATTCAAAATGTGGTACAAATTCTTTAACGAAGTTTTAATTCTTGACTTTAGGAACTTGAAGAAGACTTAATTCTTGACGGATGATTATTAAAAAAAGATGATTTAGATAAAGAAAATCTCTGTCCAGTTTTTCTTAGTTCCTAATAAAAAAAAATTCAAGTTTTTTAACAATCAACTCTCGATAATAAAATGGTGTCGTAGACGTAAAACTCTAAATTGTAGACTATCTGACAAACAGGCTAATACGTTCGAACAAGATTAAACAAACATGTCTGCAATGTACACTTGGTGTAACTGCTGCATGAAGTTCAAATTAAAAGAGCAATTGTTTGCAAATAGAATCAATTTTTACTTTATCTTTCTATTATAGGGAGAAGTATCGCCAAATTTTTGAAATAGGCGTAACCAGAAAATCATGTGTTGAGACCCAAACCAAAAATTGCACATTCTCAAACTTGATATTTAGGTAACCACAACGGAATCGACAAAATTTGCTTACAGCGAAAAATGAAAAAAAAATACCGTACAATTAATTCGTAGGTGACAGAGTTTGACCGGAAGCGGATATTATGTTTGTGCGTCCTGCGATTTTTGCATTCTCTAACGGCTGTTTGAGAGCAAGTGTTGCGATCATGCCAGATTTATGAACGGGTCTGTTTGTGTGTGTGTGTGTTAACAGAATATCCCAAAAACAAAAAGTCGCAGGAAGCTCAAATTTGGAATTCCATTTGAGCACTATCAACGCATTAGACACGAAGATTTCCGTCCAGATCTATCAACCGGAAGTGGCTCTTTACTAAATAGGTTTTTTGGATTTTTTTTTTTTTTAACAACGGCTCCAACAATTTTCTTTAAACTTGATACATTAACTACACATTTAATGAGCTACAACTTTTAACTGAAACATTTCTCCAGAAAAATTTAATTAAGGGCACTTTTGGGTGAGAGGGGGTATTATAGTTCTCTCTGAGGTGCTATCTTCTATTTTATTACACAAGTCTATCATCTACATAATATTAATCTAATTAAAAATATTGTCGAAATTCCGAGTTTGAAGGAAATCGCATGATAGGAAGTGCATTTTTACTGAAAATTATATTTCAGTTATCTGCTATTCTCTCTGAAACAGCTTTAACGACTTTCTTTAAATCAATTATGTGAAATGCATATAGCAGCTACAGCTTTTATTTGAAACATTTATCTGGATAATGTCAATTAAAGAGGCTGTTGGTGGAGGGGTTGGGTTATGTTTGTTTCTAGTGCTATCTTAGCTGATTCGACCATCAAAAAATTAATTACTAATGAATAGATTGCCAAAATTGCGAGTTTACAAAAAATTAGTTAACCGGAAGTGCGTTTTTACTGAAATGTTTTTTCATCTTTCCCGATTTTCTCCATAAAAAAACGACAAATTCATTAAGTATAAAATTTGTCAATTAAAATTTTGTAAAATGCGGTAGGAGAAAGTTGTGCGAGTGTTTCGCACTAGATTATTTTCGATGTATTTCCGTTAAAACCGAACTTCAAAAATTTGACCTGATGGCAATATTTCCTCTCACTAGTAAGAAGTAAGAGGAAGTGAAATTTAGTTATGTAGTGTGTGTAAAAAGTTGTTTATTTATTTCTGAGTTTTTTTTGGATTGTACTAATGTATCTTTCCCAAGCGCTAACTGTGCGAAAAAATAAAATAAAATTATAAACGTAGTTGAATATTTAAAGACCAAACCACAAATATCAATCGATACATCAATATACGTTTGTACAGATATAATTGGTTAATATTGAAGTAGCTGTTTGAAGTTCAATATCCGCAGAATCATTCGCTAATAATTTTGCCAGCTTTTGATGTGTGCATATTTCCAGAGTTCGGCCGGATCTTGTTAAAAGTTGAAGCGGCGTGTAGAGGGAGTGTGTATTTCCATTTGATTGGTCCGGTTTATGGAACTAAATTGGAAACCAATCTCTGCCACATACTGATTATATTTTAAACTGAAATTCTGTATTTAGTAAAATAAATGTCTGCGTGAAAATGGTCTCTTTAATTTTCATTTTAAAATTATTTTTATTGCTGTTAGAGGAAGAAGTATTGTGATTGGTGACAAAATTTGCGACATTAAGTTGATGATGTATACAAATGGTTTGTGTGTGAGTGTGTATGTATGTATGTGTGTGTGTGTGTGTGTCTATGTAAGAACAAAATATCTCAATAAATCTAAAATTACCACAATGGGATCTCATACGAAGATTTCTAGTCAAAATCTGTAAACCGGAAATATTTCTTTAACTTTTTTAAGAGGAAGCTCGTTTTGATGCTTCCCCGAGTACAAAAACATGTTTTTAACGTAGCAAACGTGTGTATATTTGTGTGTATGTGTGAACTAAATATCTCCAACACGAAAAATCGCAAGGAGTTGAAACTTTATATTTCCTTAAGTACCATCACCACATCTGATATTTAGATGTTGGTCAAGCATTATCAACCGGACTGTACGACTTACAGATTTTTTTTCTCAGCTGTTGGTAATCTTCTCCAAAATGGTTCCAATGACCTTCTATAAACTTTGTATTATATCAACAAACATATAGTAAACACATCACTATTATTTAGAGCGTTTTTCCAAAAAAAAACAAAATAGTAAAACTTTAGGATGGAAAAACCGAATTAAGTAAACAATTTTAAAATACTTCTAAAAATCTTTGCTAAGGATTTGAGACAGATGGCGCCCGCAGGTGGTCACCTTTACAATGCAAGCCTAAGTGTTTAGTAAACAGTGCAAGTTTAAAGGAAATTGTCTGTTAGGATGGCAATAATTTCAGTAAAAGGAAGTGGTGTGAGTGTTTCACAGAGGTTTGTTTTTCTGTTTTGTGTGAAATTCTAGAAAACGGGATCAATGATTTTCTTTAAACTTGGAAAACTAAATCCGCACGAAATACGGATTCTAACAGGTTTCTTTCAAACCTTTTCCAGAATTATTATTGATATTAATGTAGTTTTGGAAGTCCATAAGATTCGGCTTAAGACTATACTGTGTTTTCAAGTTTTACTGAAGGTTTGATAGAGCAGCTGGTGTACAACAGTTGTAGTGAGATTCAGATAGTTATTATGTCCTAAGAAATAACAAGTAACATATTATATACTGTATCTCAATAACTAAATTTCTGTTTTGTGTTAAGGGTGTGTCTATTCTATTCAAATCTATTCTATTCTAGCACGCATCCTTCTTACAGGAGAGAGTCCACAGTGGTGTAGTTCTCATTCACCTATTCCCACAATAACACTCTGTAACATTCAACAGCTTACCTCTAGCTTGGGTTGAGATGGCGTCAACGGTTTGGTTATAAATCGACGTTCCACCTATGTTGTAGTACGCTTATTCAAGACAGTTGTCGCCTTGATTATCAACTATTTTGAAGGAGCGTAGCAATGCGGGGCAAAAAACGTCGGTTTTACACCAAACTTCTGATACGATCTCAACCTGGAAGACATTACTGTTTTGCAGGAAACTACCCGCGGAAGATGAAACATACTATATCATTAATAAATGTCGTAGTTCTGTTCTGAGATATGCTTACGAATTCAAAATTTGGCAGCCAGGTTTTTTCAGCACACAACCATAACCATGGACACACAGCATGTTTAAAAAAAAAAATTATATAAAATAAAATCCCTTGTAAATGTAACTAAGTTGAACATAAATCGATAGCCTGACACAGACCAGCAGTTTCCTTGACAATGATTCTGAGAGGCGAATTCTAAAACGACATACAAACGAAACTTCTTTACTAACATAGATAAAAAGATAAAAAAGATCTAGTGCTCGTTCTATTGTGCAAGGTTGAAGCTATAGAGAGCAGTGGTGATTAGATAATAGGGCGCTCGATTAAGCTATTAAGTGAGAGTGAAGTGGGCCACATGTTAGTTGTCTTGAACAACACCAAGCATGCCTTATCAGCGTGTCTCCATCCATTGCTACCCACCCGCCACCACTACTGTCACCACTGTGATCTTGGAGCTTTGCTGCCGACCATGTCTCGCATTATGATCAACTTCATACAATTATAGTATTAACCGACTTTTTTCTCTAACTGCCTTTCTCAATTTAAAAATAAATCTGATGTGAAATATGCACACTTCTCTTAGATAGATAAGTGTGTATGGAGAGTGGCTATAAAATCCTAAAAATCCACTGTGACGTATTGTGAATTCCAATTGGTATTACATTAAATGGGATCGTCCAAGAAATATAAAATAGTAATTTTTAGTGCGAGCATGTCAAATGGTGAACTATAGTTCGTAAGTGGTGGTTGCTAAACCGAATTAGTTACACAAGTCAATGACCGCTGCAGGTGTCTTATTTGTATTGTGTAAATTGCCATAGTTTTATCAAAGTGGGAGCCTTTGTCTAAATGTTTAGTTGCCTTCAATGAGATCATCCAGAGGGGAAAACCTATTCTTTAATAAAATGATATTTTATAGGATAATTCCGGCGGAGCAGCCCTATAATTAATTTTCTCTGAAAAAAATCTAGTGTGCTGCGTCAACCCAAAAGTAAAAACGACAGTTATGGGAAGTTCCACGACACCTTCTACTTACCGCAGAGTCTCAGTTACTCTACTTAGTTATGGAAAATGTTTCCAACAATAATTGTGACTCATGTGCTGTTTGTACCCAAGTTCGAAGAAACTATTGGTATCTGTATCAGCAACCAAAGAGAGATCAGCAACCAAAGAGAGTAAAGAGAAGAGAAACAAACAAACCCAACCACTCTCTCGGACTGGAGTGGGAGAAACTGTATAAATACAGGGACGGACAGTCCATGAAAATAGACATTTCGATACAGTTCACTAGAGTTCATCATATCGCCAGTCACTTCGTGTCATTTTCATACCACTCTAACTTAACCATTCTCTACTGTAAAGTCCAGGCTCATTATTATTATACATAATTAACCACTGTTAACCCAGTCTTCTCATTTCATCAACCAAACCTAAATTCTCTCCACCGAACACATGTGGCAGCGCTTTTCGAATCCCGCTTCAGCTTTCGAAGAAAAAAGGTGTCTTTTTTTTTTTAATTTTACATATTTACGAGGATACAATTTTGCACTTTATTTTTTAAGATTTAATCCAACATTTATTTCAACATTTATTTAATTCTTTTCCTTATCGACTTTTTCCGTTTATGAAAAGACCCGATATCATCAACATACTAAAACATCATAATCTCCCAATAGGCGGTAATTTATCAGTTTTAAAAGAACGCTTATCAAAAATCAATAAAATGGCAACTTATAGAATTGATGGTCAGCAAAAAACTGCCGATGAGGCAATCGCGTATCTTTTAAAAAAGTGCAATACGGCAAATCCCGTGAATATTAAAAATCTACAAATGATAAATAATTTACCTATATTCGATGGATCGCACAACAGCAATATTTCGAGTTTCATAGACCAACTTAATAATTACAGTGTCCACTCTGGTTGGTCTGACGAGGATAAAAATGAAAATTTTAATATTCAAATTAACTGGTCCCGCAAAGATTTATTTCGACACGTTTACAAATCAATGTGCAAATAATAATGTCCCTTTACCCTATAAGACGGCGATAGAAAATCTCATAAACAGATTTAAGAAAGAAAAAAACTAATAGTCTTATTACAGCAGATAGCTAGGCTGCATCAAAATCCAAACGAAACGCTCGAGGCTTTCTCTGATCGTATCAAGCATATTTCCATGTCATTGCTTTTTCAAAACCCATGCTAACCCTGCAAAAATTTAGTAGACAAATCAGCAACTGACGCCTTTATTAAATCTTTACCGGATTGAATCAAGGCTCAGGTCCAAATAAAACTCCCTAAAACCCTCGATGAGGCGCAAGCCTATGCAACAGCCCTTAGGGACATACAGAATTCAGAACAATCGAAGGTTCTATATTTGCGATGAAAAAGATAGATACGCCCAAAGGATCCACGAAAAAACCGCCAGCGCCTTGTATACATTGTGCTGGTATGCACTGGCATAATGAATGCAAGGAAAAATTTTTAAATAGTAACATCGCGACGAAAACGAAACGTAGTTTCAAACCCACCGTCGCCAGGCAAATTGTGTGAAGGTGACCATTGGAATCGCGAGTGTAGGAATAAAAATAAAAACAAAACGCGCACTTATTTTGGCAAAAAGCCATAATTTCATTCAAGCTATCGTCCCTTAAGGCAAATTAGCCCTTATAAGAAAAAACAAAGTTATTATAATAATAACAATAACAGCAATAATAAAAATAATAATAATAATAATAATAATCATGGTAACAATAATAAATTTAATAGTGGCAATAATTCAAACCACTGGATTCCGCCAACATGCCAGATATGCGAAAAGCGTGGCACACAGCAAAGGCATGCTGGTTTAACTCAGAAAACGATTAGCCATTCAACCGTTTTTACACCAAGCGTCTAAATCGGTATTGATTCTGTTGCTCCATGACATGATATGATAATGATTATGTTTATGTTCCTTGATGATTTATTATGCTCCTCAATGCACATCGGCTTTTCAAATTCTGAAACAAAAATTGATTTTTCCACCCATTCCGGGCATACCCCAATTATCAATATGAATTTATTTTTACCACGGATGCAAGCAACGTTGGCATTTCACCAATTTTGAGCCAACAGATAAATGGTGAAGAGCGTCCCATAGCTTTTTCTTCGCGAGTACTGTCAGATACCGAGTCCAAACTTGTACCACAGAGAGAGAATTGTTAGCTATTCTCTTTGGCTGCAAACAGTATCGTCAGATAATTTACGGGTACAGGTTTAAAATAATCACGGACCACTCACCTCTACAATGGCTCAAGAATCTAAAAGACCCTCATTCCAAATTATATAGGTGGTCGCTTAAATTAAGCGAATATGATTTTTACATTGAGCATAGAGCTCGAAGTTAACAAGAGAAAAATATTCAATAAAAATGTTTCAAAAGAAAAACTAAACGTAGGTGATCACGTTTATTTAATAACGTTCACATCCACGGGAAAATTCATGAAAAAATTCCATGGCCCTTACCAAATTCATAAAATATTTCCCAACCACACAGCTTCCATAACTCTCAATATCAATGAGAAAAAATTGGTACAACTCAGCAAGCTGAAAAAGGCCCACATTAGAGGTCAATTAAAATCGCACGGCATGACTCTGAGGCCGAGGAAAAGATAAAAATTTCTAAAAAGCATATATCTCAAACACAAAAAATAAATAAATAAATAAAATTTTCTGGAGTTAGGAGGAGAGAATTTCATTCTTATCTAGTCAAAGGAAAATTTTCAATTCAAAATTTCAAACAAAAATTGATCCTTCATATGCTAAGAATAACAATTTTTTAATAAATACTAATCCAATAAATTGCAAGACGCAAAACGATTTTATAAACATTTTAATCATTAATTACAGATCGCGAAGAGATATCTTAAAACATAAATAATACATTCTATTTTTTTCCCCCCAGATGACGATGAAAATTCCTTACAATGATGATATAAATTTATTTTGTATTTTCCCAAATCTTTCTTTCAATGTTCCAGGTCAAATTCTTTCATGTATAGTACAATTTTATTCCTTTAATACATGTTTCAGAATTCAAAGGCGGTCAAAACACAATCTATTTAACAATTTATAAGAAATTTTAGGTCAAAGAAACAGAACAATGTGATTTTCACTGTACAGATATTTTTCCCAGACACCAGAACAATCAACTTCAAGACAGCCTCAAGTAAAAGAAATTAAGCTAACGACCCTCCAGACAAGCCGAAATCTATTCAACCAATGGCCTTCCAATCCTTTACTGGAAGTTATTGTCTAAGTTCATGTACTTAGGCAGGTAGCAGATTGGGTAAATCCCTTGATTATTATTAATCTCTTTCAACTAATTTTCTTTACAAGTTAGCTAGAGAAATCAATTTATTTTATAACATATGTTTTGTTCAACAGGAAACAAATGAATCTTCAAGTATATTATACTAATGTATTTCTTTTCTTTCTCACGGTCTTTTAGCAACTTCGAATTAGTTAAGAAGGAAACATCAAACAATTAATTAATTAACCGATGATACTATGAACATCTTCGAAAATTAAAATTATTTATGTGCACATCACAAATATCTGTGATCACACATGAGCCCATTCCCAGAACATTTGCAATCGCTCCTTTCCCACGAAATTGCGCAAAAATTCCTTATTCTTGGAAGCTATGTTCCTGCTCGCTTAGCTCAAGATTTAAATTTTAATCAATAAACAATAATTATAAAATCTATTATCGTAAATTCTATTATCAATGATATGAATAATAAATTAAAATAAAACAGCCATCAACGATAACAACGATACTACATACAAAAAATGATTAACCGACAAAAATAAAGATCCTAAACTTTAATAAAATAAAAACATAGTTTATTATAAGCATATTTATATCAAGAACATTAAAAACAAAACGAATCAAATCATTGCACTTTGATTCACTTTAGGAAAATTTTATAAAATTTAAAACTCAAACTATACTAAGAAACAGTAAAACAAACTTCCCTAAGAAGGAAACAATTGAATCATTGCACTTTGATTCACAGTAGGGAAATTTCATAATTTCAGAGTCACTTGATTAAAACATGCAATGGACTTGAGGTCATCGTGAAATGGAAGAGTACATACTGGTACTCCTCATTAACTGGGCTGAATACTAATTAATACGTATTGACACTATTCATTAATTGGACTTACAATAATTCGTCGACCAAAATGGTACAATTTTTTATATCTTCGTAAATTATTTATTACTAACTACTATTATCTATTATCTTTGAATATTTTTCTTTACTAGTTACTTCTCTTCTTTGAATATTTTCTTTTCAGTAACATTATTTTTTTAACATTCCCTTGTTTTTATCCCTATCTTTCTATATTTTTATTATTTATATAAAACACACATACAAAAGTAATACCATTCCTAGATGGATTGGAACATTAATTGTAAATAAGTATGTGTGTATAAAAAAAAAAATAATAAAATAAATTATGTGTATATTATATACATATATAAAAAAAAATCATTAATACATCAACATAATAAATTGATATGCTAAAAATATGTTAACATTCATTATAGGCTAAGATATACAGAAGATATAATAATAAATAACTATTGAATATTATATTAAATTTTATGTTAGTAATTAAACAAACAAATTCAATTTTTCATTTGATATATTATATAAAATTTTATTATTCATATATGACAGTAATTAAAAAAAAATATATGTATTTCTTTTCTTCATTGTAATTGTTATCGAATTTTTTTTTTTTCTCAATGTAAATATAACAACTATCAAAATAACTTGATGTAAATAGGTAGAAATAAGAAATATTAATAATGTATTGAACTTTAAAATGTATTCAAATCAGAATAAGTTTTTATTATTCTATATCGTGTTAATTAAATTCATAAAAGAAAATAATTTAATTTACTTTAAAGTGTAACAAATGTTGCCAAATATTTTTTCTCAAGTTTTTCAATTAATTATTTATTCTAAATGATTATGCTAAAATTTTGTTTACATGATTTGTATATTTTTGAATTACTGCCATGGACTATGAATTCATAAATTCTTTCTGTTCCTCTCTCTCCTACGTTTTAAAATGACACAAGAAGACATCATTATCGCTGGCTTCAACATTACTAGCTAGCTTGCAACATCACCATCGCTAGCTTTCAGCATCCTTAGCTAACTCTCAACATGGCCATCACTAGCTGCTACAGCATAGGCTAGTTTTCATCACCATTGCCAGCTTTCAACAACACTGGCTAGCTCGCAACGGCATCATCATTGCTACCTTTCAACATCACTGGCTAGCTCGCGAAGCTTCATCACTAGCTTTCTGCATCAATAGCTAGTCTCCATTAACTTACTAGTTTCAACAACCCAGGCTAGCTGCAACAAACTCGTAGCCAAACAAGATGTGCAACACACAACTCTCACCTGCACGCTCAAATTTTTCACATATGAAAAATTTCTTCAGGAGAGGGGATGATGTAACAGCAACCAAAGAGAGATCAGCAACCAAAGAGAGTAAAGAAAAGAGAACAAACCCAACCACTCTCTCGGGACTGGAGTGGGAGAAACTGTATAAATACAGCGACGGACAGTACATGAAAATAGACAGTTAGATACAGTTCAATATAGTTCACTATACATTATCTCGCTAGTCACTTCGTATAATTTTCATACCACTCTACCTTAACCATTCTCTATTGTAAAGTCCAGGCAGACTGTGTCTCATTATTATTATACATAGTTAACCAGTTGTTAAAGTTTGTAAAAAAAAACAGAGTTCAGCAGAAATAGAACTTATTCTATTAATATAATATTTTCGTTTTGTAATTGTATGGAATCAAAGTCCACGCGCTGGCTGCAATTCTCTTACAAACAAATCAGTAGTCGAGCTGGATCTGTCCGAGAGACACACATTTTGTTACATGTAATAGCGTCACAACGCCATTGGTGAATATTTTTCATCATTAGTTTTCATCTCATTAGAGAAAAACAGATCGTTGCACCCTGTGGACGATTCTTGTTGGGCCCCATCACGGCTCCGCACTCAAGTGTCTCTCAAGAGAATTTTTCCTCATACATCTACATACAAGATTCATAGCTACCAGCCATTCAGACTCAGAGCCAACAGCCGCTTCATCTATCAGCACCATCGCCCATCACTTTCCGTTTTGTTGTGAATATTTATTTCATATTGGATTGAAGTATGTAAGTGCCATACTTTTATAATTAACAAATAAACTATTGTGTCTGAACGATTTTCAATTCAATTCAAATATAACAATTTTCCTGTTAGAGAGTTATTTAGCCAGCACCTCTCAATTGGTGGGAGCTCTCTCGGGCGTAATACTCTCCCGCGGAGCATATCACAAACATATCTGGTCCTCCGACCTGAATTTAATAAGCATCAAAATTCTTTGTTAAAAATAAAAATATTAATAACCCTCCGAGACCCAAATTAACTGACACTTGAAATCTACATTTGGAAATTGTTTGCTATTGCTTCAGCCAAATTAATTAATATAGGCTGGAATTATATTTAAATTTATATTTATTTATAAATTATATTCATAATCATATCATTAATCATTATCATTAATAAATATCATAGCTAAAGTGTCAGTGATTGGATACTCAGTTAGATAAAATTAAAGTATTAATTAGTTTAATTCAGAAAAAATTGTAAAAGTGTGTGATTTATTTTCGTATTTAATTTAGAATGGGTTTACATTTTAGGATTAATACTGAATATTGACCTAGTTAATACATAGTGAAGATTAATACGCATACCTATTGACCTATTGAAATAACTTACTTTTGCAGTTTTAGTTTTGGTTAGTTGATAGTTAAATGAACAACAGTATTGTTTAATTTTTGTTCTGTTTAAAACTAAACTCTTTAGTTAATTTATCTAGATAAACTCATTATGCATTTAAAAAAGGAATGAAATAATTACTAAATAAGAAAATCGATATTGTATAATGATATCGTATATTTTGTTTCATTGTCAGTCTGTTAAAGTGGCAAACAGATAACATTTTGTTTTGTAATATTTACAGTAAGTTAAAATTAATATAATATTTCAGTTAAATCATACTGTATATATTATACAGCTATATAGTCATGTTCGTCAGAGAAATATAATAATCTCTGTGAAAATGTTTATTCATATGTACTGATGTTTGTCCATAGGTATGTACTTCTGTGTTTTCTTTTTGGAACAGTAGGTGCCATTTGTGAGACAGAGCATTTATTCACTTCCGTTTCCTTTATTAGGCAGTGGAGTTGTTGACGGTCTGAGAGATTAATAATTTTTACTCACAAATAATAAGGTAATATTTAATAATACTATCTCTTGTCTTTTTCTTTCTTTGAATTTTGACAGATATTTTCTCATCATTGTGTGTTCAAGTTTTTGTCAAATTCTTTGCATTAAAAGTTAATAATGCCTCCGAAAGGTGATGCTAGTAAGTCAGAGTTAAGATTAAGTGATCTAGAAGATGAAGTAAATGACTTGATCGATGATCTAAAAGAAACAAAAGCAGTAAGGTCAGGCCTCTGTAAGTGACCCAAGTAAATTTCCCTTGCTTCAAGCGCGATTGTCGCGTATTGACGACACTTATAAAAAATTTTTGAAACTTGTTAATGAAGCCATAAGACTTGCGTCATCTCTGGAAAGGGCCGAATGTGTAGAAAGATTAAGTACTTCTAAGAATAAACACTCGAAGTGTTTACTATGAAGCCTTATCTTTTAACACAAGGGAAAATATTGATACTTCAAGTCCTATACCATTTGCTAATGTTTCAAATTCTTGTGAAACTCAACCTTTTATAAAGCTACCTCCCATAACTTTACCTACATTTTCAGGTGATATTACTACTTGGGCTTCCTTTAAAGATACCTTTATTTCCTTAATTCATTCAAATATCAGATTAAGTCCAATACAGAAATATCATTATCTCAAGTCTTCTTTGAAAGGTTCTGCCGCTCATGCAATTTCCTCCATTCCTGTTACCTCCCAGGATTATGCTCAGGCTTGGAATGCATTGACACTCCGTTATGATAGTAAACGTCTTCAAGCAACTAATTATTTGAATAAAGTATTCACCTTTAAACCTTTAACCAAAAGGAATTATCATGCTTTAGAGCAATTTTCTGAGGTTGTATTGGAAAGTGCTAATGCGTTTTTTAATTTAGATTTACCCGATGCTGCTGGAGTTATTCTGTGGTCCTTGTCAATGAGATTACTTGATCTGAAGACTCGAGAACGTTTTGATCAGGAGTTCTCTGATCACTCATCAATTCCAACCTTTAAAGATTTCGCAGAATTTATTCATAAGGAGCGTGTTATGCTGCAGGCTCAATCGATGACAATGGCTACTGGGATAGCTTCATCAGTTCCCTCAGCTAAGTATGATAAAATTTCTAAACAAGTTTTAATGTCCACCGAAGGTTTCAATTCATCAAATAATTGTCGGTTATGTAAGGGCAATCATCGTTTGTATCAGTGCACAAAATTCTTATCCCTCACTCCTTATCAGCGTTTTGAACGCATTAAATGTTTGAAATTATGTTCTAACTGTTTACGTGCTCATAATTCTTCCAAATGTCCCGTTACTAAACTATGTAGACATTGTAATAAGAAACATAATACCCTTTTACATTTCTCCTCTTCAAGGAGTGAATTGTCTACTATTAGTCAGCCTTCCAAACGAAACGTCTCCAAAACTCATGTTACTGAGTCGAATGAACAAACTAGAAGTGGGGTCACAATTAACTCCTAAGGATAGATTGGAACATTCAAAACAACCCGCTACTTCAGAAAGTGAAAAGGGAGTTATCTTTTCTACTTCTGGAGCCCAAGAAATTAATGTTCTATTAGGCACAGCAATAGTGAATATTCAGGTCAATGAGGAATTATTCCCAATTCGAGTCCTCATAGTCTGCGGATCACAGAGGTCGTTCATAACTACGTCCTGTGCTAACGCATTAGGTTTACATTGTGTAACCAACCCACAAAAACTTAGTGGATTTGCCGATACGCCCATTAAGGGCGGAAAGTACCAAGTGTCTTGTATCCTGACTCCAAGGGATTCATCTTTAGAATTAAGAACCAACGCTGTTATTGTACCGCATATAACGGAAAAATTACCGGTATTCCCTGTGCCCATTGATGTAAGGAAATGTTTTGAAAATTATAAATTAGCAGATCCCTTCTTCTGGAAACCCGGAAAGATAGATTTTCTCCTTGGGGCAGATTTATTTAGCGAAATTCTTTTAGGACAATCAATAATTTCCAAAAATGGATACCCTAATGCTATCAACACTATTTTCGGATGGATTGTAGTAGGAAAAATGGGAATAAATTGTGAAGTTTCAAACCCCTCTATGACTTTAATGACCTTAAACCCTTCCACTGAGAAGGAACCATTAGATCATCTCATCCAGAAATTTTGGGAGATTGAATCTGTACCTTCGGTGTCTAGTCATAGTCCAGAAGAGATCCATTGTGAGGCCCATTTTGTTAAGAATCACTCTCGGACGAAACTGGACGGTACATGATAAAATTACCATTCAAAGAGCCAACTTCTGTCCAATTGGGCGATTCATATAAATTGGCTGCACAACGATTCCGGAGGCTTGAGTACCGCCTAGATAAAGATCCCTCTCTAAAAGAGGAGTATTCCCAAATTATTCGTGACTACTTAAACTTAAATTACATTAATAAAACACTTCAAATGGGTAAATATTTTCTCCCACATCACTGTGTAAGGAAAGAAAGTACATCTACCAAAGTGCGAATTGTCTTTGATGCTTCCGCATCAACAGAACTAGGCTCATTAAATGATAAACTTTTAGTAGGCCCCAAACTCCAATTAGATATTCAAAATGTAATATTAAACTTTAGACAATATCGTTTTGTAATTACGTCTGATATTTGTCAAATGTATTTACAAATTTTGGTGCATCCTGAGGATCGCCAATATTTACATTTTCTGTATAGGTTCAACAGTTCTGACTCTTTATCACAGTTTGAATTGAACCGTCTGCCTTTCGGATTGGCTTGCTCCCCCTTTTTAGCTATACGCACGTTACGACAATTATTGTCTGACGAAGGTTCTTCTTATCCACTAGCATCTTATACTTTATTAAATGAAATCTATGTCGACGATATCCTTACCGGCGCTGATTCCTTTGAAGCCGCCATACAACTGCAAAAGGAGTTACAATTACTGAAAAAGGGAGGGTTCACCTTAAAGAAATGGTCAAGTAATTCGAAAGAGTTAATGTCACATATCCAGCATGATGTTCAAGAGACTCCTATTTGCTTCGCGGATACGGATAATCCGTGTATTAAAGTACTGGGAATGAAATGGGACCCAATGCTAGATTGTATTGCTTATAATATTCGCCCTCATGAAGTTATACTATCTAAGCGAGGCATAATGTCGACTATAGCGCGAATGTATGACCCCCTGTGGTACCTCGCTCCGGTTATTTTTAAAGCCAAGTCAATGTTGCAAAAATTGTGGACTTTAAAGCTAGATTGGGATGAACCAGTCCCACAGATGATTGCAGAATCCTGGAACGAATTTTGTTCTGAATTACCCATACTAGGGGAATTGCGCATCCCTCGATGCGTTTTCTCATCGAAACAATGTCATAAATCTATTTTAGGATTTGCCGATGCCTCAGAGTTGGGATATGCAGCCTGCATTTATCTGCGTAACCAATATTGCTCAGGGTCTGTTGAAACAACACTTTTACTCGCAAAAACGCGGTTGGCCACATTAAAACCTCTATCTGTACCCAGACTTGAACTGTGCGCAGTAGTTTTGTTAACACAAATGTTACTAAGTATTCAAAGTTTTCTGAAATCATTGTCTATTGATTCCACTTTTCTATTCTCGGATTCTAGTATCGTGCTAAGCTGGATTCGCTTATCGCCTCATACATTGAAAACCTTTGTGGCGAATCGAGTAACGATTATATTGGAACACTCTGATGTGAATAATTGGTACCATGTAGGATCTAATGATAATGCCGCAGATGTTGCGTCACGTGGGCTTTCCCCTGCGGCACTCATTAATCAAAAGCTGTGGTGGCATGGGCCCCAGTGGTTAAACGATTCTTCCTCAACATGGCCTATCTCGAATCAATCCACTTTTCCTGTTCCCGAAATGAAATCGAAGGCAGTAACTTTAATTAACAAATCGTCTTCCTCGAGCTTTATTGAAATAATAGGAAGATTTTCGTCCTATACAAGATTACTTAGAATATTCGCTTACGTTTTGAGATTCGTGAACAAACTGAAAAGAGAATCAACCGCTAGACAGATAGGAACGTTGGGATTAAATGAACTGCATAAAGCGAAATTGACCTTGATACAGGCTACTCAGTGGCATCATTTTCATTTGGAAGTGCCTCTAAATAACTCCAAGAATTCGTCTCTACACTCTTTGTCCCCATTTATAGATTCATGGGGAATTGTCAGGGTGGGCGGAAGGTTAACTAATAGTCCCTTAACATACGAGGCTAAATTTCCAATATTACTTCCTTATAAATCTCATTTCTCGGAACTCTTAGTCGATTACTATCATAAATGTTATCTACACGCGGGTCCTCAACTCTTGTATTCATTAATTCAACGAAGTTATTGGATTATATCCGGTCGTCGGTTAATAAAATCTCGTATACGTCAGTGTGCAACGTGCTCCAAATTCTGCAAGAAGGCTATCACTCCATACATGGCTAGGATCGTATGATATACAGGATGAAAATTTTGATCAAAATGTGCCAACCGGAAGTGTAACTTCACGGTATTTTTTTCACATATTCGCAATTTTCTCGAAATCGTTTTCGGTTATTTTCTTTAAACTTAGCTCACTAGTTTGCACACATAGGTCTGTTGCTTTCAGGGGGAAACAATTTCTTTAAGAAAATTTATTAAGGTGGGAGTTCTAAGGAACTTTTGGGTTTCTGTTCCTCTGTCTTACATGCTCTGCAAAAGGAGTGCGGCATGAGCCCTATTAAATTTGGATGCCTTCTCGAGCCATAATGCCCAGTGAGGGATCCAAACAGATACTTGAGAGAGATCCGTGAAAGACACAGCAACATCTCACTAATAGCCCTGTCCGGACCCCCCATCCCTCACCCCAACAATGAGCACCTTAAACTTCCGTCAACCTACTGAATCATCCATAAGGATGAATGCTGTGAAACTATGCATGACCGGAAACTTGACACAAATGTGTCTACAAACACACCAACAGCAGGCTCGGGAGAAAGGCGCCTATTTTGCAAACCTACCACCACCTCATTCCCAGAAATTCCCCCATGACCTTGTACCCAGAATAGAAGTACATCTTGCAAGGAAGAAAGCCCTTCCTTCATATGTGTGGTTGATATTACAAGTTTAAAAAAATTCGTTGAAGCCGTTTTGAGAAAATCCCAAAGAATAAGGGATATTTTCGTGTCACCTGGTAGTATTTGTTTATTTGTTTTGTGAAATCACATACAAAGAGTTGAGCTGTCCAATACAAAAAGAATCCCAATACTTTCAATAAGAAAAAAGAAACCAAAAAAACAAAATAATTCCTTCCGTACTGTGTTTATTTAAAGAATTTAGATATTGAATCTCTTAATAACTCCAACTTCAGTCTCTTCTATTATTGTCTATTCTAAAGTTTGCAAACTCAGAAATACCTTCTACACAATGCTCCGTTAGCAGTAATATGGTAAACTAGGGTAAACTAAGGCAGTAAATAAGGCAGTTTACTGATAGGTAAACTAGGGTCTCCGAAAGCCAAGGGAGAAGAAGGGATTATAGCTCTGTGGTAGCGCGCTGGACTAGCTGGTTCGAATCCAGTATGCTGCCCTTAGATTTTCTCTTCCTAAGACTCTCTATAGCTCATTGTCCGGTGATGGGCAATGTTGTCTGTAGCTAGAGAACACTGCTCGGAGCCGGCCGTGCATTGAGAAGGCTCCGGGGCACAATAGATCGTTCTGGTCGCATGCAATAATCCTCTATAACAATCTAATCTAAGGACATAATTGATCCAAAAGTTTCCAACTAGCAATAATCGCACCTCAGAAGACCTTTATTGGTTACGATATTGCCTCTGCGCAAGGTAACCTCTTGCCAAAATTATTATGGACACAAGCCGATAGCTTAAAATATAATGAAAGATTAAAGAATAAGTTAGATAATTGTGTCTTTCTAGAGGATGACACCCAAAAAGTTATGCTGACACTTTTAGATTGTATAAACAAAGCAGCACATGTAAATAATAATAAAGTTAGGAAAGCGTTAAATAAAAAACAAGAATGGTTCGACTGGGAGTGTTTTAATTACAGAAACAAAGTTTTTAATTTGCTAAATATGTATAGGAAAACTAACTCTATAGCAATTAAAAAGATGTATGTGGACGGTAAAAAGAAATATAAACAGCTTTGTCAGTCAAAACTATCCGAATTTTATAACTCAGTAATAGATAATTTCAAAAGGGTTAAAGATTCCAAACAGTTTTGGGAGAAGATTAAAATATTTAGAAAACAAACTTACATCTGTAGTATTAACATTGGAGCTGAAGAATTTAAATTATTTTTTGAGAAGCTATATAATCCATGTGTAGTTGCGCCGGTGGTACTATATGCTGAACCTTCAATAACCGATCTTACGCTGGATAGCGATTTTACAATTCCCGAACTATAGGCGGTACTAAGTAAGGCTAAAAATGGAAAAGCACCAGGATTAATAGAATTCCATATGAGTTTTTTAAGAATGCAAATAATTTTTTGTGGAATAAATTAATTTCGCTTTTCAATAAATATACGAAACTGGGAATATCCCCTCAAATTTTAAAGATGCATTAATTTTCCCGTTGTATAAAAAAGGTGATATGAAACTTGTGTCAAACTATAGGGGTATATCTTTTATCGATGTGGAGGCGAAGCTATTTACAGGCCTACTGTTAAATAGACTTACGTCGTGGCTCGATAATCACAATATAATAACCGAATATCAGGCGGGATTTAGGAAAGAATACTCTACAACAGATAATATTTTCAGTCTTGTTAATTTAGTAAAATTGAAATTAGAAGAGAAGCGACACAACAAAGTTTACTTATTCTTTGTAGATTTTAAATCTGCCTTTGATTGTATATCGAGAAATTTATTATTTTATAAATTAACACTTATCGGCCTATCCACCAAATTTATAAATATAATACGGAGACTGTACGACGATACCCGAGCGGCTGTTTGGAGTGAACAAGGGATGTCAGAATTTTTTAACACATTCACTGGAGTTAAACAGGGCTGTCTTCTGTCCCCAACGCTCTTTTCAATTTATTTAAATGATTTCGCAGATGAAATAGGGGGTGGATATTCGAAAATACAAATGTTCGCGTACTGTTGTACGCAGACGATATAGTATTGATTTCGGATAAACCGGAAACTCTACAACAAATGATAAATGCACTAAGTAATTATTGTAAAACTTGGGGTCTGATAGTAAATTTAGACAAATCAAAGATTTTAATCTGCAGAACAAAAGGGGGAAGGCACGGGAAAAATGAGAATTGGAAATTTGATGACCAAAACATAGAAATTGTTGATCATTATAAATATTTAGGAGTCCATTTAACACCTTCGTTAAAATTTGACACACATGTAAAAGAAAAGTTAAAAGTGGCTAAATTTGGATTAAACTCAACTTGGTCCAAATTAATAGCTAATCCTAATATTCCAATGAATTCAAAGTACAAATTATTCTACGCTACATCGAGAACCATTATGTGCTATGCAGCTCAAGTATGGGGCTATAGAATGTTTGAGTACGTCGAAAGGTTGCAGAGATTTTTTATCAAAAAATTATTTCAGCTCCCTGTTAATACCTCAAATTACATCTTCAATTTGGAATTAGGTTTCAATAGTATGTATATATATACTTTAGGTTTACATTTTAAATACATATTAAAATTACTTAAACTACCGGACTCTAGATTACCTAAATTGATTGCTATTAACATTATTGAGAAAAACATTGGCTGGTTTACAGAGTGGAAGCATCTCTGTACTCAGTATCAAATGACATTGAATGAATTTTGTGGTGATGCTGTCGAACAGTGGAAGGTAACCTTAAATAATCTATTAACCAAAATAGAAACTGATGAAAAGTTAAAGTGTGAATTAAAAGCAAGGCAAGCAAAATATCATAAAATTTACCCTAAATTAAAGTATAATATTGATTATTTCGCAAACAGATCTTTTGAGGATGCTAGGGTAATACTGAAAGCAAGAACTGAATCACTAAATTTGAATTACAGACCTTTCAACAGTGAGGTATGTCAGCTGTGCTCGCTTTGCAATTTACAACAGGTTGAGGATATTGTACATTTTATTGCTGTCTGTCCAATCCTCGCCCCATACAGATTTAATTATTTTGCTAAACATAAGCTCACCGAAAATGAATTGTGTGATGTTTTAAATGGTGAAAATTGGTTGAATCTGTGTTGTTTTTTGAAAGAAGCCTTGAGTTATAGAACCTTTTTAATAAAGGAGTTTAATTATGATTAATAAGGTTGCACTGTATTTAGTTTTAATGTTAACGCCTTCTTGAAATTTGAATTTTATTTGTCATTTTAGCTTATTTAAAAAAAAAAAATATATATATTTTGTTATTTATATAAAAAGCAACTCTGCAGACGGAGAACTCTCCAAGCATAATAGTGTTTTATCTTTTATTTTAAATTGTTGAAATATGTATATATTTTGCTAAGAAATAAACACATTATTGTTATTATTATTATAATTGATCCAAAACTTTTGTGTCAGTTCGTGATATGGAGTATAAAGACGTACAACACATATTGTTTACTTGTCCAGCTGACCTCTCAGTTAGACAGAACTATTGAGAAACATGCTCTTCCTGTATATATTTTCTTATAGATTCATTAACTAATTATGAAGCAACGATCACTAATTATGAAGTATGTTTTTATTTATTTTAAAAAATGCTTCGGAAGGGACCAACTTTATTGGTTTTTTTGTACTTTATTAATGTATTTTGTAGTTTATTTAGTAACACTATTTAATGAAAGTTTCAATTATATTTACTCCATAATAAGTTTGTTATTTAGAACTCTTCGGCGGTACATATACTAAAATTGAAACGATATTATCCCCTCTGGTAGTCGTAACTGAATGAAATGTCAATTTGGAACTTTCTGCGATTTTGCGTTTTTGAAATGTGCTGACTACCCACATTTCTATAAATCAATTTTTCGCACTCAGGTGATCTGAAATCGTGTATTTTCGGTGAAAGCTGAATGTTCAAAATTTGGTACGATCGCAAAACCTCCCTCCTTGCCCCTACCAGTAATTAGAGAAAGTAAACAGTCTGAAATATATGTAATAGGCCGCTATAGTGTAGTAAATATTTGGAATGTTTCTCCCAGAAAATTGGTATTAAAGCGTTTTAAAGGTGCTGTTACAGATTTATTTCTAAGTCGCCTTTTCAAAGTACAATATAAGTACTTATATAAGATTATATAATATTAAGTGCAATTTAAAAATTTCACTTTTGGAGAACATGTTGAATTGTAAGAAAGAATGTAGTATAGATTATGCTGTTGACTTAGATAAGAAAAGGCAGTCTTAACCGTTATTTGTTCAAAAATTTATCGATATATGATATCGATTATTTAAATTTTTTTTAAAAAATCATGAAAGTGTAATCATTTTACTAGAATTTTGTAGAATTTTAGTGAAATATAAAGTGTAGACCGAGAAAATTCAGTAAATAGAACTGCGGGGGAGGGAGGAATAGTAAGTTGGGAAAATGGTGTTGCCGTGTTAAATTTACAGTGACAGCACCACCGGTAAGTGGAGGGGGTAAAAGAGAGCGATTGGGGTGAAATTTGTGATTCAATGATCATTGTAGAAGTAAAAGGGAGCATATATATATATAGTGGTGGCAGAGGTAAAACCGTCTAGCGACGATGCGATGGAAGAAAGGATTTAAAGGAAAAGCGTGCGGGCGAAAGGGAGTGGGGTAAGTACTAGTGAACAGGGAATGCTTGACGTATTGAAAGGGGGAAATTGGGAGGGGGGGAGGACAGAGTAAGTACAGCCCAAGAGTTTCCCACTGTTCAAAGAGTCTCCCAAGAGCCTCACTCTCTGTCCCTTGCAACGCTCCGCTCAATTTGCAAGTGCCTTCTGATTTCTCTTCCTCTATTCAACACCAACTTTCTACTTCTCTATTATACCATTCTTCTTTATTCTCTCTGCTATTGTATGGCTCTTAATCATTAATTACATCCAATTACCTATATTACGCATGGGCACAAAGTTTCACTTTTCTTTTTTCCTTTTATATTGTATTACGATTGGATCAAATATTTGAAATTATGGTCGGCAATACACTTCTTATGTCAACTGAATCAAAACTGAGTTATATATTATGTATATATATATATTTATTTATTTGTATGTATATGTGTATGATACGTAATGTATGTTAAAACTAGGTCAACCTTCCACCCCTCAAAAGCAAGTAACTCAAACTTCCGTTTAAATATCAACAAAAGTACCGACACATCTAAATGAATGTTTTTTTTTAATTTTATTTATGCTCGAATACGCCTACAAAGATTTCTCTTAATGTCCGTGTACATTCTACTTCGTATATTATCATCCAATCACTTTTATTTGGTATATTTTGCTAGAAAAATTGAATTTGGGAGAATTCCAGAGGAGCGCCAATTTCAGGTTTTCCTCCATAAATTCTGTACAATCACCTAACATCGATTTTTTTTAGAAAAATTTGACAAATAAATGCAGGTAGCATACCATGTTTAAAGGAAATCGTTACAGAGGTTTTCGGAAGAAATGCCAGAAAAAATCAAAAATTGATTCTGTAAAGTCGCACATTCGGTTGACCTACTTTCAAATTTGGAATTCTAGCAATGCTTCTAATGTATCCTACTATTATATAAGTCATACATTATATTGAAATGGTACTTTATAAGGAAGCTTAACTTTACTGGTCCCCAAAAATCAATTTTCCCGGGGAAATGTTTCAAATAAAGGGTACATTTGTGTAAGTAGTATACAAAGTTTAATGAAAATCTTTCGAGAAAATTGCGAAAAATTAAAAAAAAAAAAAACATTCAGTAAAATCGTATTTCCGATTGATGGATTTTACTCAAAACGTTCGTGGCAAATGCGATGGTAGTGACTGATCGGAATACTAAGTTTGGGCTGCCTGCGATTTTTCGTTTTTGAGATATTTTGTTCACACACACAGACAATCACACACACACACACACAGACACACACACACACACACACACAGACAATCACACAGACAAAGAAGATCCTTTGCTAAAAACACTATTTTCATACTCAGGGAACCTCAACGCACATAATTCCGGTGTAAACTCAATGTTGACGCTGTCGCAATACTTCCTCGGAGAGAAAAGAAAAAAAGAAAAACAATTTATTTGTTGAATGAAAAAATAAATTGCAAGACCTCCTCTTTCGCAGTAAGAGAAATAATAAAGTGTGGTTGAGAAATACGACTAAATACTCACTGTAAACAGTACGTCACATAATTTGCAAAATAAATACTAACTTCAAAAATAAAAAAAAAGAGATTAAAATATTGCGAAAGGTTTGATTTTAAAACTACAGAGTGCGTAATACAAGTGTTTGCTCAACGTTAAATTTACTTCTATAAACAGCTGTTTGGAAACACCATTTAAATTTAAAGGAACGCTTTTATTTTTTCACGCTTCCATGATGTTTTATTTACTTCAACCGGATGTAGATAGCGTTTGATAAGTGTATGTGTGTGTTTGCGGTTAGCAATTTAGCAGTATTTAAATTTTACTCCCTGTTTAATAAATAGAAAAACTTTGCAATGAATTTTAATGGAAATCCGTTTGGCCAGAGAAAAAAAGTATTTTATGTTTTTTGAGTGCAATAATATTTGAACACGGCTTTTTACGTTCTCTTATAATCCTTAAAACTTAAAGAGTATGTAATGCGAAAGTGGTAAATTTTCAAAATTAAGTTTTTACAGGAAATGCATGTTCTGAGGTCCCCTGAGTTCGAAAAAATTGTTTTTTTTTCGAATGGTTTGTATACATTCATATATAATATATATATATATATGTGTGTGAGTGTGTGTGTGTGTGTGTGTATCAATGCTATTTAGCTGTCGTTTAGTGTTTGGTTTAGAACAATAAATGAATATATACCATATTTTTCAGTTAAAAATGCCATTTCAAAAATCTGAAAAGTCGCAATGTTTTTTTATTTATTTTAATTTAAGGCGTATCAACACTATGGTCATTGTTGCCCGGAGCCTTCTCAGTGCACTGCCGCCCTGCAGTCAGTGTTCTCTCGTTACAGAAAAAATCTAAGGGAAGCATAGCTGGACTCGGGTCCAGTGCGCTAACCACTATGCTAATCTCCTCCTGGCTCAATGTTTCATTTAAAAAAACAAAGGAAAGTAAAAATCTGGGGTAAAGTAATATGACTTTCTCTTGCTCCCGTTCTTCCACTGTGGATGAACTAATTCACTTAAAGATTGGCAAGTTTTCCTCATTGTTAACTCCCCACAAGTTGGTAGAATCGCACTGATGAAGTGAAGAGTAACTGAGCTCGGTATTCATTCAATAGGCAAAATGAGATTTACTGTAAATCCATCTCCACTGGATACCCCATATAACTAAAGTAAAACCTAAAGTAATCCCCTAAAATTCTGAGTTTTTTCTTTATAACGTACCTTCAGCACTGTGGGGCATAAAACAATGTCTCTAAAGTAAAATCAGAGAAGATAAACTACCGCCAGTCAGATAGAAAGATCGGTCCCAACCAAACTCCCCCCCCAGCCGGTCCTATAACAAATACGTTTCTATAAAACAGTAAAAAGTATGGACGGATACATTAGTGTATTTCTCTCTGTCGCTCTCTCTCTCTCACTCTCGGCGGAAAATACATTAAATCACTTTTCAGTTTTTTTAGTCTTTAAAAGAAGAATCGATTCTTTTCTTCAATAGCATAGGTTTATACACCGATCCAACTTGCCACAGAGAATACTTTAATGGAGATTTTTTCTTCCTTTAGTCTAGAAGTAGAATTAACATAAAATATTAGAAAATATTTTGTAAATTAGCTCTGAAACAGTCGTGAGTATATTTATTTAAATAAAAAGAAAAACAATAAATACATAATAAAAACAACCCTACAAGTTTCTCTTATTGATATTCTCAAATTCTGATTTACAGATTATTCATAAGATTCGCTATCTTTATTAAAATGTGTAGTTGCTTAGTTCCTATAATTTCCACCAGATGGTGCACATTATTGCTCTTAGGAAATCGTAGTCTTAGTTCCCATTCGAGCTCATCAAAAGTAAAATTTTACCGGAAAAAAGGTTTCAATTGAAGGCGAAAAGATTATAATTATACGTATATGTACATTATGTTTAGCATTCCAGGTAATTAGAGAGTTTGGAGAAAATTTTGATAAACATAGAAACCTATACTCGAAAGTTATACTTCTGCTTAAATTTAATAGACCAATATTCCATAATTGAAATTTACATTTTTTTTTAAACTTCGCTATGAGCATTCATAGAGTTAACATCAACTTCGTATATATTTTGTTCAGTTACTTAGTTTCTTTTATTTTCGTTCATTAAAAACCGTTTTAGTTTGTCATTTATTCAGAAGTGCTTTCTCTTTTTCTTTTTATATTAGTTATTTTATTTAATTTAATTCGTTATTTTGCATTTTTTTTTCAACAAAAAATAAGGTTTATTTTGTTTCTAAATTTATTAGTAATAGGGGCGAGTGAAGAGCAAAGGCAATCACGTGATTACGAGGTAGACTCTATTGATCATTACTGAACTCTTGTATTGTAACGTACATAACTTGTAGTGCATATCTCGTACACTCGCTTGCCCTGCCGTTTATTTAATACGCTAAAAAGAAATAAAAATCTTCTTACCCTCTATGTCTAAGCGAAAGCGATATTGGGAGCACTCAACCTCTGAGGACGGGTCTACAGCTTCCTCACTAAATAAAACTGAGAGATCTTCTAAGATGGCAAATTTATCTCCAGACTAAAGGGAGAAAAAAAAGCGAGGCAAAAAGATAGTTCTGTTTACCTCACTTCCATTAGCTCGCCAGAGAAGTGCCAGTGCTTCACAACGCCGACCTCAACTACAATTTTGCAATGATACAAATACTCTACCTTCAACCTCAAATGCTTACAGCAACCACTCAACTACAACCACAGTTACAACAACAACAACAACCCCAACAGCAACAACACTATGTGTCAGATTTCTAGACACATAATAAATTCAGCGTATTGCCAGAGATCAGTGACTGACTCACCCCTGACCACAAACCGCCGTATATAAAATAGATAATTATATGGCTTTAAATAGGATCTGAAACACCTACTGGGGCCAGATAATTTCCCATGTAATCTCGCCCAGCTAATATCTTGGTTATCACGAACATCATCGACGCTTACAGATCAACCGTTCGTTCTTTAAACGAAAAAAACCTCAAGTACCATACGTATCAACTAAAAAAGGACAAGGCCTTTAGAGTTGTTCTTCGCCATTTACATTCCGCCATGCAACCTCAGAAGCTAAAAGAAGAAATTCAATCCAAGGGTTTCAACGTCAGAAACATCACAAATATTCGACACCCAAAAGAAAAGACACCACTTCCTCTCTTCTACGTTGATCTGGAACCAGACAGCAACAATAAAAGTGTGTTTAACCTCAATAAATTATTTAACACTGTTGTACGAGAAGAAGAACCTTACAAAACCAAGGAAATCCTCCAATGCAAGAGGTGCCAACAGTTCGGACACACTCGTGCCTACAGCCACATCTCTCCGAAATGCGTTAAATGTTCAGGGCCACATCTTTGGGAGCACTGTATCAAAAAACACCAGGGATACTCCTCCAACATGAGCAAATTGCTATGAGGAACACTCCTCCAATTATCGCGGTTGCGAAATTCAAAAGAAATACAAAGAATTCGCCATGAAAGAGAGTTATCCCGAAGTCAAGCAACGAAGACTAGACCTCATCCTCCGCAAATTTCTTCACAAGGGGATTTTCCAACGCTCCCTCAGCCTACCCACCGCAAACAACCACCACCACAGCAACCGCCACAACAACAACAGCTTCGTCCAGAACAACCAACTACAGCCACAACAACTCCAACAACAGCAACCTCATCAGCCACATCGTAACAATCAACCGTCCACAAGAAGACACTCTTATTCGGAAATCGCGAGGTCATATCCTGTTCCTTCTCCTCTTCCAGTTTCTCCTCATCACCAAAATACAATTCCCGACATAACAAGCCTACTAAACTCCTTCTTCTAAAGGTTTGAATCTCTCCTTGCTCCACTCGTTAATCTTCTAAATACCCTAATTACTCAACTCCTTCCCCACCTTCAACTCATAATTCCTCTATCCCAGTATTCACTTACCATCCTGCTCAGAATCCCTAACAGGTTGAACTCCCACAGAGACCAACTTGATTCATTACTACACGACAAACGTATTGACATAGCGCTACTTACTGAAACACATTTCAAAAGTACATTACAGACTATCAAACATACAGGACTGACCATCCGGATGACACAGCTCACGATGGCGCGGCAATCCTAGTCAGAAATTCCCTGAAACACCATGTTCCCCTCCTATCTCTGCAGTCTATCTTCAATCCTCTATAATTTCTCTATCAGCCTGTCCACACAACTTCAATCTCACTTCTGTATATTGCCCTCCTAACAAAATCTATTTCCCAAGAACAATTCATCTCCTTTTTCAATTCCCTAGGTTCTAGATACCTCTCAGGTGGCAACTACAACGCAAAACACCAACAATAGGGATGCAACGAACCCTCGCGGTGCCGAACTATCCTCAATGTCCTTCTATCCAAAAACTGTCACACCTGACCAACCTACCTACTGGCCTACATCCCCTTCCAAACTCCCTGACATTCTTGCTTTTTTCATAATGTCCCAGATATCACTTTATTATGAAATCTCAACCCTCACAGAACTTTCCTCAGACCATTGTCCGGTCCTAATTACTCTTGACACGCACCCCATCCCTAAGACTCCTAAACTAAGCCTAATTACAGGTCCAGTTGATTGGAAGAGATTTCAATTGTAAATTGAGCACAAAATAGACTTACACATACGCCTTAAGACGACAAACGACGTTGACAATGCAGTACAACATTTCACTATACTTATAGAAAATTCCATAAGGCAATCAACATTGCCTTCGACCGGGTGTGGCACCCGGGTCTGCTCTGGAAACTTAAGGGCATCCTCCCATTCTCCTAATATCTTATCCTAAACTCCTATTTGACCGAGTACAAATCGGTACATCTCTCTCTCCTATCCGAAAAGCCGAAGCAGGCGTTCCGCAAGATAGTATCCTTGGCCCCATCCTGTACTCCATATATACAACGGATATCCCCAACCATCCAGATGCCATTCTCCTCACCTATGCAGATGACATAGCCATTCTCTCTTCTAATCGTGATCCAGTAATATCACACAGATATCTACAAGCCCACTTTATTTCCCTAGATTTGTGGTTCAAAAAATGGAAAATTAGACTAAATGAAACCAAATCCCAAAACATCACGTTCACACTCCGCCGCATCACTCTCCCCCCCAATTTACTATAACTCACTTCCTATCCCACCCACAAATGTCGTCTGATACCGTGGATTGTTCATAGACAAGAGATTTAACTGGATTCCATATACACGAAAAAAGGATTGAACTTAATAGACGCTATCGGCTATTGAAAAGACTACTTGACAATAGATCTAATCTCTCTCTATACAACAAACGACTGATATATAACTCTATACTGAAATCTGGACGTACGGTATTGAACTATGGCGTTCAACTAAACGTTCCAATCTCCATAGACTACAATCCATTCAATCAAAAATCCTTCGTACAATCGTAAATGCCCCCTTGTATGTTTCCAACCTAACCATCCACAGAGGCATTGAAATTCCTTTTGTCAGTCTAGTTGCCAGAACCCGATATAAAAATTCCATCAATTCCTGCAATCCCATTCTAATCCTTTAGTCCATCGTTTAGCATCCCTCACTATTCCAAATAACCCACCAAGGCGTTTAAAACGCCAATGGCCTCGTGATTTCCTCTCCGCAAGTAATAAGAGCAATTAGCTTTGCGTATAGAGAGTGTTGGGTAGCTGGGTGTGTGAGGTGCTGGGTAGCTTCTCCCCTCGGAGTGTGCAAGTGTGCAAATGTGTGCGGGCATGCTTAAATGATGACTGTGTGATCGTTGTTACTTATAGCGTAGGAATTGCTGGTATAACAATAAAAAAATAATAATAATAATAAAAACTGTTTTTTTAAACGAAAGCTTAACTTTTTTTATATTTTTTGTTTATTTATTGATAATTGTTTTAGGCAATTGTCTGTACAAAGGGTTACAAATACACTAAAGATTTACAATAGAACAAATACATTACAATAGAAAAGTAAATAAATATAAAAGGAAAGCAAACAAAATGATTAACTAAACAGAAAAAATATTAATCAGGAACGTATATAAACACAAAAGAAATAATAAAATATAAGACAATGAAGTAAATAAAAGCTAACCTTATATCATTACCAACTTGGTTAATAAAATGAAAGAAAATCCCACTTCCTTTAGCAAAACTGTTGTCTTTTTGTTTATTTTAGCAAAGTTAGTTTCACTATATTTCTACTTTCTCTATTTTTATTTTAGTTTTATTCTTTATAATAAAATAATTAACAAAAAATTGACCTTGAATCTTTCTTTTCTTTTATGTTTTTCTCCTCAAATCTAGTTATAATACAATAGTTATTCATTCATTTAAAATGAACCCTCTCAGTATTAAACTATTTAAAGCAAAATTGTTGAAAGATCTACTTTATCTTTATCAAAGAAGGTCAATGATAAAAGAAAGTAGTGAAACACATGTATTTCTTAATGTAACGTTCTTTCATTGGATAGAAGATAGGTCAGTTTAAATAAAAATGCTCCAGATTATAATTTCATTTAAGTTGCACAACAGTGAATATTTATTTTCTGTGTCAAAGATTTATGCCTTAAACCGTACACAACCATTCTCATATGGTTCCAACCCATAACTCGTGATTGTGAAATGATTTTTATTTCTGTAAGTGAACTATCACATGTAAATAACTTGCGCCTAAGCTTAGCGAACTTGTATTTTTATATTAATGGTATCTGGTCGAGTTTAGGAACCAACGCGTGAGGATATTCTATCTAAATCGAAGGACAGAAGGCAATTCGACATTTTTTCTTCGAGTTTTTTAATCGCCGCCAGTCCTGAGACAACATAAATCACACTCACCATCTGAATAAAAAATTTCAGATGGTAACTTCCAACACATTCGCCCAAAGTAATTCGGGGTCGGTGTGATGATAATGTCAAGTTTGAGGACATTGCGTTTCTACGTTCTGAGATATGTTGTTCAAAACATGTCCGTGAAAATTCATTTTGGAAAATTTGATACGAACGCAATACTAAACAAAAGAAAGTTTTTTATATAATTACTTGTGTTGAAAAGAGGACAAATATGGAAGAAACTGAAATACATTGTAGCATAGATGACTACAGTAAAGGAGAGGCATTACTAGTATCAAGCTTGGAACAGTAGTCTGCTATATAGGCCCCCCGGCGAGCCTAAGCTTGTCTGTTTCTTAAAAAGTGATTGATGATAAAACTTTAACATCGCGTATATCTTATCTCAGGTTGCTATCTGTATGCAGTTAGCAATTCTAAGTTTAAGGATAATCGTTGATTTCAAACGAAAACGTCGTGTTCGATTTGATGGTGGCATCTAAATATAACGTCAAGTTCGAGATTTCTGCAATTTTTCCAACTGGTAGGCTTAAAGGGAACTAAACAGCCAATAAACTGTTCAAATTTTAAGTAAGTTTATCAATGAGAACTGTGTGAATTTAGATGTGCAGTTAGCAAGCACTCCTTCCATTTATGATCAGGTAGAGAAGGTTGTGTGAGTGTTCACACTAAATATTTTTAATTACTCCTACTCCTGGTTAGATCAAGTATTGCCAAATTTTTCATATTTGGTCTCAAAAATGGTATCAAAAAATCACAGGAAGTTGAAACTTTAATTCCGCATGTGACACAAAGGTTTCGAGCGAAATCCTCTCAACCGGAATTGCGACTTTACTGAATGGTTTCTTCTCTTTTTTTTCATGTTTTGATAAAAAAAACTTGACAATTGTCTTGATATCAATTGAAAGCAGTGCCAACGATTTTTCTTTCAACTTTGTTCACTATTTGCATACATAAATACCTATCACTTTTATCTGAAATGTTTTCGCAGGAAAAGGAAAACGGGAGTTCTGAGGGGGGGAAGTAGCGTTAAGCTTTTCTCTAAAGTACCACTTCAGTATAGTGTACAGCTCTAATACATATATAGTATTCATATATTCCGATATAGAGAGCCATAAGCGTTGGGAAAATTCTAATTTGGAAGAAAATCGGTTAACCGGAAGTAGAACCTAACGGAATACATTTTCGAGTTTTTTTTTGCAATATTTTCAAAAATGACTAGAACGAGCTTGGAATAGCAACTGCACAGACATAAACCTATCACTTTTATTTGTAAAATTTAAAAAAAAGAAAAAGATTTTACATAGTCCTGCGGTTGGATATTAAAAATGTTAGGTTGACTATTGTTGAATGTGAATGCGCTCACTTTTAGACGACAGTGTAATCACTTGTACCACCTGCCTGCTGGTTACACCCCACCCCACCCCTCCACTATATATTTGTTAGGACAAACGAATGAAAGTTGAAGTTTAAAGAACATTTGCCATCCTACAAACATTGATGAATAGCAGCATTAAGAAGTAACTGGAGTGAGTGTTTTACACCAGATTTCATTTATTTTCATTGGTATTTAATTTTAGCATGATTAAGCTCTTCATAGACATGAATTAAGTTAATTCTTATGAATTACTGGAGTGCAATAGTATAAATATTGGAATTTCTATGGTGACAAGGAAGACAAAATGGTTTAGAGACTTTAGGTCTGTCTGCAGAGAGCTTATGTAAAAAGAAGTTAGTTTAGGATCGTTCTGCCAAGGCCTGTATACTACACAATGTTACTTAGGAATTTTAACACAGCAATTAATGTGTTAAATGTGAATTTAGATTCACTGTGATTGTTGGTACAAATATAGATATTCAACTGTAACGTGGTATTGCCTGTAGCGGATCTTATAAATGCGTCTGTATCCGAAGTGGCATTGCGATCAACAAGCACATATGTAACCATAACGTGTTTACAAACTGTTAGCGAACACACACACACATTATATGCGCAGCTAGAAAGGTTCACAGATATGTAGACGAAAAAGAGGATCCTTTAGGGAGGAGGGAATTGGTAAACAATAAATAAAGGTAATCTAAAAACATTTTTGAACCATAAAATCTGTTCTGCGAAAAAGTAATTTTTGGGGAAAATTCAATAAAGACCTGTTGGAAAACTTAGTGAAGTTGCCGAAGACATCGGGAGAGGGATGAAGAAGGTTTATTTTCATCATTAGTGAAATTTGAGAGAGAAGAAGCGACCGTAATGAAAAGTTACTGGAAGTGAGATAATAGGGCTCAATACGGTGAATGAGATTTTAAAAGGAAATTAATGAATATCTAATCTCGCTTTCATTCTCTTGGACTTTATATATATATATGTAGAGGGTGTACAGGTAGAGGTAGTTATGGAGGAAGACAATAGACAGTCATGGTGAGGCGGTTCAAACTCGACCGCCAGGCCGCTGCACCATCACAGGCATTGGGCATCAATAAACTCTCTGCAGAGAGAGAGAGAGTGCGTGAGTGTGTGTGTGTGTGTGTGTGTGTGTGAGAGAGTTATTTAGAGAAGAGTTGAGAGACAAAGAGAACGGCCGGAAGTTTGGAATGAGACAAGTGATAAAGAGGTCTTTTGCTGGGTGAAATGGTAGATTCTGTATAGAAAACAGGCATAGTGGTGGTGTGATTCCTGGGAAAGCTTTGTTGGGAGGAGGGTGGGGGAAAGAGCGAATGGTAGTCAGTCGACAGCCATCAGGTGGAAATGAGATAACAACGAGCCACTGGCAGGAAACTTTGAAGAGAGTGTGTATTTCCAGAACGCTGAAGAAATAAAAACTGGTGACCTTGGTGAACCTTTATGAACGGTCAATAATTTGTGATTGTTTCCTTGTCAGTTTTCCTGATATTGGATCCAGATAGAAGCAAATAAGAAAAAGGATGAATTGTAATTATTCTATACGTCTGTCACCAATACTGGCTAGAAGTGGGTACAGCAGTGCTTCCGGAATTCGGTGCCATTGCAGGCGGTTTAAAAACTAAATTGTTAATTTGTTAAAACGTTAATTGTATAAAAATTATAATCTAAACACCAAGAAAACAGTTTTTTTTTATTTAATTCAAAAAAGATTATTAACAGTTTGATCTTGTCAAACAAATGCGGTAAGTGGACTGTATTTGAGGTGTAGTTCTTAATGCGGGGAAACAGAGAATAGTAATTTCAATAATAATGAATAATAGAACGCTTACCTTGTAAGATGTGACACCGGCGTAGCAACGCCCCAAGGAAAGGGATCCCAAAAGGAAAAGAGAGTCGACTCCCCCACTCCCCTGGCCCCAGATACCTTTGTGAACGTAGATGGTGTCCTCCAGTCTAAAAGGCGAGCAGATTGAAGGCCGAGTAGGCATAAGTAGATTCCTTTGTATGATGTTCTGTACTCAAGCAGGGAACATGCGGTGTAACGAGAATAGCGGAAAACTGTGTACCCGTGAAAATGCGGTGTAACGAAAGAGGTGAGAAACGAGACGCTCGTATACTTGCTGCAAACAAACAGAGAGAAAACGAAACAGAGAGAAAACGAAACACTCAATATGCGGGGTAGCACGTGGAAAATGTAGAGCACTTCCGTGCGCGTACGAGCGAGGGTACAACAGAATAAGTACAAAACCAGCAGAGAACTAGCGGAGAACGAACTGATTGTAGGTAATACGGAGAATGTACAATCGGAAGTTATCGTAATTACGAAAACGGCCGAAAGTGACATATGTGTTATAAAAAGTATACATTGGGGGACAAAAAGGCGTCAAGAGATTAAACATACCGCCCACCTAAAATCGTTAAGATTTTACTGAGGGTACCATAATGGAAAAATTCAAGGAAGGATAGGCTATAAGGAATCAGGGAAAGCAGGGAGATAGGGATAGTGGGGTGAGTTGTACTCAGCCCTGGATAGGAAGAGGAATGAGACTGCGCACCGGACGAGTGATAACGCCGTCAGGGGTGCGAATGGAGGCGACGCGGGAGATACGATCGGGTCCAGGGAAGAGGTCAAGGATGCGCCCCAATGGCCACGAAAGCGGAGAGGTGTTGGCAAACTTGATGTATACTACGTCGCCCACGTTGACTAGAGTGCGGAAAGCGGAACATATGAATAAACATAGATAACCCTTAGTTAGGTGGTATTTGCGAAGTGTTGAGGTGCGAGTGGAAAACGGACCAGCGAAATCCACTCCAACATGAGCGAACGGTCGTATAAATTCGACGCGGTGTGCCGGAAGCGGCGCCATTAAGGGTTGATAAGTCTGACCCCTAAAACGGTGACACGTAATGCAGCTGTGTATGCATTGACGAAGAAGAGTACGAAGAGAAAGTATCCAAAATTGCGAACGAATAGCGGGTAACACAGTGTTAGGGCCCGCATGTAAATACATAACATGAAAGTGAACACATATAAGTCGAGATAGATGCGCCACCTTTGGCAACGGTAGGGGGTGCTTTGAATGAAAACTCAACTTAGAAAGGGTCAGTCTCCCGCCCACCCTGATGAGACCGGTTGAATCCAAAAAAGGCGACAATTTGGAGTAAGGAATGGCGATGGCAGCGTTAGAATTCAAGTCTCGGGTGAGCTGGGGAAAATACCGACGCTGAGTGATTCGCACTAACGTTAACTCAGCCTGAGTCAGCTCTGACGCGGACAACGGTCCTTGAAACAAATCAGATTTAAATTTAGCAGCTCGAGCGTTATTAATAAAGCGGGTTATCCAGGCGAAAACACGTTTGAGTTTAACCAATGAAGAAAAGTGTTGAATGTAGTCTGTTAAATCAGAGTTTGAGGAATTTACAGAAATTAAACACTGCGGTTCAGCGGGTGACACGAGAGTAAGATTAAGTTGGGCACTGTCAAACGGGGCAGGCCAATCATCAACAGCAGAATTTAAGAAGGCAGGGCCACGAAGCCAAAATCGCATTTTGTCATCGTTAATGAAGTTACACGGCAATATAGCTCTGGTGGCTAAATCAGCTGGATTGTCGGAGGCGGGTACATGAGCCCACTGGGCTTGTGAAGCAAGCTCACGAATAGTAACTACTCGGTTTGAAAAAAAGGTGTTTAACAAGTGAGGAGGTGTGTGCAGCCAGTGAAGCACGTCACGCGAGTTGGAGAAGAAATGTATCCTTGGAGGAGCACGAGCGAAAAGAGAAAAATCGAGCGAAGCATATAAACGAGTTAAAAGTAAAGCAGCGCAACTCGAGTCTAGGAATCGTGAGCGGCTTTAATGGAGCTACACGGATTTAGCAATCCATAACGTAGGCGTAACGAGGGCGTTATCACGAAATACAATATACAAAACAGCGGCATAGGCCTGTGCGGAAGCATCGCAGAACCCAGCAATGTCTACGATTGAGGGACTTGAATGTGATATGTAGCGGGGAATCCTAAATCGTGGTACAAGAGGTAGTTGTTCGAGAATCTTATTAGCCGTTGAATTTAAGTGAATAGGTAACGGGTCATCCCAATCTAGATTTGCGATCCATAACTGTTGCAGCAGAATTTTTAACGTGGACATAATGGGAGCTAAAAAACCTAAAGGATCGAAAATACGAGCAATGTATGAAAGCAGATTTCTTTTGGAGAGCTCACCTTCGAATGGCGAAACAGAAAAACGAAACGTGTCAGATAATGGATCCCATAGGATTCCCAGAATTTTAATTGAAATATCATCAGCGTGAAATCGTATCGCAGAACAATGCGGTTCATTCTGCCATTCATTGAAGAGGTCTGAGTGGTTTGATGACCATTTTTTCAAGGTGAATCCACCTTTATTTAGTAATTCAATGAGTTGATGGCGAAGTGTCTGTGCGGCACCAATATTAGGGGCACCGGTGATGATATCATCGACGTATGTGCAATGCCGGAGCGCCTGAGAGGCAAGAGGAAATCTTTCACCCTCATCATGCGCGAGTTGAATGAGAACACGCTGAGCCAGAAAGGCAGAAGGAGTTAAACCGTATGTTACAGTGTTGAGCTCCATTTCTTGAATGGCCGCGTTGGAGCCAGTACGACAAACAATGTGTTGGTGTACGCGATCCTCCGGACGCACCAATATTTGGCGATACATTTTCTCAATATCGGCGCACAACGCCACGGCATGCAAACGAAATGATAATAAAATGGCATGAATATCCCGTTGAAGTTTGGGCCCTGACATTAGGCAATCGTTAAGAGAAATGTTGTTAACATCTTTAGCGGATGCGTTAAAAACCACTCTGATTTTACACGAGTTTTACTGAGTTTTCCATACCACGTGATGAGGAATTATATATTTCGCGGAGGTGATAGCGTTCGACATATGCTGCAGGCTTAGATATTCGCGCATAAATTCATTATAGGCACTGAACTGAGACGGAATTTTATTGAGTTTATTTTCGAGACGATTGGGTGAATGGATCGGCGAGTAAGCGTTAACTGTGAGTGTAGAGGCTTCGGTCTTAAAAGGCAGTGAAACGACATAACGCCCATCAGAATTGCGAGTGTGCGTCGTAGAAAAAT
>JAAEAF010001474.1:218617-234970 GCA_011037195.1 Triatoma infestans | reverse complement strand
TCATTTAGTCTCTTTTCTGTATAAAAGTGAGGCGCAATTTATTTTTAGATATCTGCTTTTCTTTTTCACTTGGGAAACATTTTTGTTTTTTTTTAAATAAATTCTAAAAATAATATTTAAAGGTAAAAAAATAAATAAAATTAAGGAAGTTTCCTTCCAACGGAAACGTTATCTCCATTTTGATTAATCCGAATGGTTTTTTTTCCGCACTTGTCTTTCGTACCATGTAGTCCGGGTGAGGCTGTCAAACTGGTGACACCTCCATAACACATGACAACGACATTTCCAAAAACATACTAGTATTCCCAAGTCTTTCTCTATTTACTTCATCGATCCATCTTTTTTCACGGTCTCTCAATCTTTCTTCTCTACCTTCCGGCCGGCCTTCATATAACTTCCTTGCACTCCAGCTTTCGTCCATTCTCTCGACATGACCCTAGCCACTCTAACCTAAATAAATATATCCATTACATTAATTGTGGTTAAACTAACGATGTCTGGAATATCGTGTGTTGTGCGTCTTCAGACTGAGGTATCACCCGAATTTAGAACAAGTAAAGGGTTAAGGCAAGGAGACGCTCTAGCCTGCCTTCTGTTCAATCTGGTATTAGAAAAAGTAATTAGAAAATCCGATATACAGACCTAAGGGCACTATTGGTAATAAATTCGTCCAAATACTAGCATACGCAGACGACGTAGATCCCTCGTTGCAAGATCCCTCTCAGCGCTAAAAAACGCTTTCCGTGCACTTCAGAAGGCGGCGCTACCTATGGGTCTCACGAGCAACGAAAGTAAAACAAAATAAATGTATGTCGGAGGTGGTGATGGGCCTCCTGGAGACGGTATTCAAATAGACTCCTTCTTCTTTGCTAAAGTTGAAGAGTTCGTCTACCTTGGCTTTTAAGTCAATACCTCCAATATCATTTCGCACGAAATCGGCAAAAGAATAACGATAGCTAACAGATGCTATTTCGGTCTGATCCGATATATGAATAGTAGCCTGATCTCCAGGAACACGAAAGTGAGGCTATATAAAACATTGATTCACCCAGTTCTGACGTACACCTCTCAGACATGGACCATTCCCAAAGTCGATGAGGATAGGCTCCTGATCTTTGAAAGAAAAATCCTTCGAAGGATCTTCGGTCCTGTGAAGGAGGGGTATGTGTGGAGACGGAGACGAAACAGGGAGCTATACCAACTGTTCGGAGAGGTGGATGTGGTACGTGTGATAAGGTTGGGAAGACTGAGATGGGCGGGGCATGTTGCGAGAATGAATGGCGGATCGATTCCCAGAAGATTGCTCGAGATGGAGATAGGTGGAAAGAGAGTAGTAGGCAGACCAAAGTTGAGATGGGAGGATGGTGTCATCAGTGACGCAAGAAACCTCTTAAAGGTGAGAAATTGGAAAGCGGCTGCAAATGACCGGGAACTATGGCATGGACTCATTGGGGAGGCTAGGATCCACCAAGGGTTGTAACGCCAATTAGATAGATAGATACATACATTAATTGCAAGGCACAACAAAAGTATGGAATTGATAGTTCTCAAAACATAAATACCTATGTATTTTGGGATCAATAAAAAAAATAAATGAAATTCAAAATGAAGATAAATGATGCTGAAAACATCTTAGACAATCCTTCTTTATAAATGGCCCTTCTTTCTCTATTGAAGATAAGTTCCCTCCTGAGTTTCACCAGGAAAATAGATTAGCAAGGAAAATGTACATTCAAACTCAACCAAAATAATTTTTTTTTAAAAATACGCAAAAATCATAATTTGTAATTTTAAAAATGTTTAATAAAATCTGATATGTTGATGAAAGTAAAATAGAACGAAATTTTTTAGTTTTAAGGAAAGAAAAGAAAAAAAAAGAAAAATAAAATAATATACGAATTCAACAAAATTCGGCAAAACTTTATTTATCAATTCCAATGTATCTTGCATGCAATATAAGTATACCGCATTATTTCCATTTGAATGAAAAGTGCCCCAGCCTTGGTTCTAATACATTGAGCTTCTCGTTGGTTGCGAATTTTTCTCCCCTTTCCTTGCAAGAAGATTCGATTCGCTCTAATTATCCTCTTAACCTTGGGATGCTTAACATACCTGAGCAACATCCTAGAACAGGCTTTTACTTAGTTAAATTGATTCTACTTCATCAATAAAATTTGAAGTTACAATAATTAGTAACGAACTTTTGTTTACAATCGCTAGAAACGTGGGGATGAGAATCGCGACTTGCTGAACACTCAGCAATCCCCAAATCGCTTGAAAAAAATGATATCCTATTTATTTTATTACTTTCTCTAACGCCTGGTTTTTAATTCTTCTAACCAAATTTGATTCAAACAAAATTATGATGATAATGTGGTCATGTCTTAGTTGTTACTTTCTCTGACTTCTGACGTAGAAGGAATGGTTTTTTTAAATGGTAAAAGGTTTCAGTAATGTTTTTTTCCCCCTTTTTAAATGGATATTCATCAAACTTTAATAACAAATAATAAATAAAGATTCATCAAATACAATTTTCGCAACATTGAAAGCCCATGCTTTTTTTTTTTCGCTCAAATGATGCGAATGTTCTACAAATTGTTTTATTTCGACCAAAGTTTCCAATTTCGCAATCCTATATTTTTTTATAAAATTTTACAAAATTGTTATTATTATTTTTTACACTGCCCCCTCCCTCTTTAAACAATATTTCTTTTTTAAAATATTTACAATATATTCTAATAGATTAGACCCTTTTCTTTAACAAGGGAGAATATGTTCTATGTAATGTTCATCATTATTCAAGTTGCACAAACACAATGACTACCTCTCTAAACGTTCAAGGTAATTTATATTTGTTTACTACTGTATTGTGCAAATTAGCAAAACCCATTTAAACAAAAAACAAGAATCTGTATTTTTTTTTTTTTTTTTTTAACTTACTTTTAAATTGAAAGAATTTAATTTACATTTGGCGAAGATAAATAAATATATCTAATTTTGTATTAGTCCCTTTAAAGGGTTTTTAAAAGAAAAATCAGTGTTTTCATGAAATATTTCCAATTTCCCTTAAGTATTATAATTAAAAAAAATGACAAAACAAAATGCAGAACAATTAAGAAAAGAAAATCATTTATTCTATAGGAGGAAATGAATGAAATACTCGTAATTGGCATATTTTCAATTATAATTCTTTTTTTGTTTTTTCTCCAACCGCAATTTATATGTTTAGCTAATTATAAAAAAATATATATTATTTTTAGAAAAAATATGGGCTGTTTGGCCCTAAACTCTACTTTTATCGTGTTTTAGAAAAAGAAAAATATTATACGAAAATCTCCTCACACAAAAATTATAAAAATTTTTGAAATTGCTCTTCATTGCTTTAAAATTTAAAATTAAAACTTGGAAAATATTAGAAGAATGAGAATAATGATTAACCCGTCATTAAATAATATCCTTTAAGTTTCTTTATTTGTGATTTTATACTGAACGCGGAAGAATCTGAGTTGGAGTCGCAATTAGTGCTGCCCTTAGATTCTCTTACCATATCAGCCTTTAAAGCTTGTTGTCGGGTGTTATTACAAAAATAAAATCAAACATCTAGGCTACCCTCCACAACCAATCATATCAGTTTTTCCACAGAAATGGTTCAGTTATAATAGTTTTTTAATGTATAGTAAATGTACAAAATGTTCACGGAAAATTCAGTTGACGCCTGTTTCAAGACAATCGCGTAAAAGTGAAACATCCTGATAATCCGATAATCCTATAATCCGAGTTAACTGATTATTCCAGATTGATCAATTTTCTTCAAATTTGGTATTTATTATATTATATATATTTAATACTCCTTTGAATAATATAATAATTAGTAGAATCTTAGGATATTTTTTCACTTTAGAAGAAAGCTGTTTATGTCGAATAATATTTGAGACTATGGTAATGGTTCTGTATGCGTACTAGTTTTTATGCAGATGAGTTGCTGGCTCAACTTTGGCTGACAGAAATTTGATTTTAACGTTATCTTCCCTAAGACAGGCTGCTTTCTCTACAGCTCGGAGCCCTGACTGTCCCGTGATCAGTGACTCAGTGTTACCACGCTAAAGCAATTAAAAGCCTTTATGTAAACGCGAAAGGAGAAATAGACTCGGCGCCAGAATTATGGAAAGTATAATAACCATTATCAAAGATTTTAAGCAAGACTGCCCTTTTTCTCCTACTTCACTAAAAACTTATATGAAACAGGCACTAGGTTTATGAAAGAATAAATGCCAATCAATGGGTATAAAAGTAGGAAATGAAATTTTATACACGTTGCAGTCTACTGACGATCCTTACAACAGCTGATGC
Source organism: Triatoma infestans (assembly GCA_011037195.1). Lineage (NCBI taxonomy): Eukaryota > Metazoa > Arthropoda > Insecta > Hemiptera > Reduviidae > Triatoma > Triatoma infestans. Next base: position 230,620 of record JAAEAF010001474.1, on the reverse strand, counting down.
AGGAGATGTGACGACGTATTTGATGAGGACAATGCAAAGGGGAATATGGAAATACTTTGGCAATGGTGAAGAAGAACAAATCTTTCACTCTTTTATAGACGTTACGGCACTATACGCTTCAGACCATTACATCGCAACAAGAAAAACAGCTCTTAGCAAAGGAAATGGATTTCTGGTGGTGCTAAAAACATTCTTTTCGTACTCAGAGGGTTCAAAACCGTATCTTTACGATGAAATCTTATATTCAAAAATTTGATACGATAGCAAAACTTTCTCATATAGCCGCAGGAGAAAAAACCAAACAAAAATAACAGTCTTCAACGGTTTTCAAACTATTACAGTAAATATGGCTCTAAAATTCATCAGAATCTCTTTTAGTTTCTCATAATAGATGCATCCGTTTCTATTCTAAAAATAAATATGAAACACTGTTTAAAAATTTACCAAATTTAAAGAAACAACTAAATAAATTCAATCGAAAAGAAAATTAAAAAAACATTAAAAGTATATTTAAGTATTATCAATCTCATACAGTTGTGATGATTTAGACACCTCAAGGAATACAGCTTTCGTTAACTTACCTCTCACTGACATGAATATATTACACACACTTGTACATGTATATGTAAACGTATATACACAGGCGTACATACACACTTGTATAAAAAAGTAAAATATAAACATAACACGCATACCTAACTATAGTCACATAGAGAAGTGAATGAGAGTATTTTATACTCGTATACTAAGTTGGATACTAAATCACTGGCAGAAGATACTCACTTCTGTAAAGTTCTATTAAGACTTGTTGCAAATTTCAACTCACTCACGACGATACTATATTCTATATACAGCACGCAATAATGTATATGCCCATTATGTATTTACCATTTATATACATACATAGTTACAAATAACTTTCACTATTGACCTAATCAACTTTCCTAGACCTACCTTAACCTGATTAGTTTTCCTAATATCATTATAAAGTAGTTTTAAGTACAATAATAAATTTTGCAACAAGAAGATTACATTTAATTTAAACATATCTTCTATTTTTGTATTAATTATTAATTAATTTAGTATTGAACCGAACTAGATAACATCAACCAAAGTAAAGACTTCAACATAGCCTACAACTAGAGCGACGGTCAATCTATTAAGTTTGGCACTTAACGCATTATTGTTAAGGTCGTATTTGGTTTGAAACCGTAAAAAAAAAAAAACTACTTGCATTCATCTTTTCCAAACAGTCTGAGAGAAGCAGAAGTTACTGTATGATTTAGCCTGGTGGGCAACGGTTTTTTGCTCCTGAATCAAATTTTACCAATCAAAGAAACGGCATTGCGCCCTTTGCTCGGTTCCCTCCAAAAAATAATAGCAATAATGCTTGAAAAAAAAAGAACTATGTAATAATATAAATTCAAATTGTTAAACCTATAGCGCTGCAGTAATCTAAAGGTTACCAGACGGCGATAAATTGGGAGGCTTGTGGTAAGCAAGCGCATTTTCCTCGCCGTTTAGTTCTGACCTTCACTACCTAGGTGCGCTACCAACTGTACTTCCCACTTTTTCACACGGTGCTGGGTCAACACCGTCTTTGCCCTCACGGGAATCGAGTCCTGAATGCTCGCACCAAATGCGAGTGCGCTAGCCACTAGATCAACGCGTGGTGGCAGGGGGGAGTACTATAAAATGTAAATAAACATCATTCAAAAGCAAGAATTTAATTCTTCAAAAAATCGTTTAAAATAAAAAGTATGCATTTTGAGATTTTTATTCGATCGAATATATATTTCTATTGATTCTTTGAAGTTCAAAATTATTAGTATATTGATTTATTTTATTTTCCTTAAACATATTATTAAATTAGATGGAAAATTGAATCATTGAATTGTCCTAGAGTCTGCACATGCTTTTTTAAAAGAGTTTTTTCTATCAGTTTAGAAGCACGCTACAATGCGACTACTAGTATTTCGTGATTTACAAAAAAATAAAAAACATTAACATTTCGGACGAACTTTAATATGGGGCATCTGAAATGTTTAATGGGTCATTGATTTGGACCATGATGTTACTTGAAGTTGTTGCAGTTCTGCAACAATATTCCGTTTAGAAAATGAGTTTTTTTCCACAAATAAATAAATTTGCCGGAAGTGATTATGCGTGTATAAATTTTCAAAAATCGTTCAAATTAACTAGCTATAGTATGTTGCTTAAAATTGACAATCCAGAGTTATATGTGTGAGGCAATAATAAAAATTCCAATATCTCAAGTACCAAAACCTGTGAACTGAACTCTAAAACTTTGGTTGCAAATTTTTTTAATTATTACTATCTTCTTAATTCTTAAATTATGATAAACTTATGGTAAAATATTTGTAAAATGAAATCTAACAGAAAGTAACGAGTGAATTCTTAATGTTGTCCAAATACTAAGTTTAATTAACATACGTTGTTATAATATGTATGTCTCATTTAAAACTAAATTTAACAAACTTAAGAGAACCAAAAAAATTCCTGCAAAATTAAGGCTGTATTTTTTTTAAAAAGTCAAACTGGCTTACGAACAGTTGACTTTCTTAAACTATTGGAAAGAGAGAAAATTTTGTAATTAATTAAAACTGTTTGTATGTTACGTCATTAATAAGCAATTAATTTCAGGTTGCTGAAAATAAGAAACTCCCACTTTTTCAAGAGTTTTCATAAATTTGGTTTTCATTTTTTTTTTTTTTTTATAATGACAGATGACCAACTTCAACAATATTCTCTTCTTCTTGATTAGTTATTTTTAAAGTACCATGAAGTTTGCAGCAAGTATATATCAAAATAGGGCGATTGACGAAATTGAATAATTTATGAGTAGCATACAGATGTAGTAGATATTATTATTATTGAGCACACTCTTACCCACCGTACCTAGCACATAGCGCGAAAATCGGTGCCTATGGTCACTTGGCCTTATCTACATAGTAGATATTCTACTACTTATTCTACATAACCGTCTAGTCCGGCGCATTACCACTACTTCTCGAGCGAACTCCACAAAATCTTTAAAATTTCTAGCACTCTTAGTCAATACTGTACAGTCTCCCGGCCATTCCTCTCCCCTACTTATCAGCTTGAATTCCATATGGATTCTCGCCTCGTCGAGGAGATGATACCGGAAGAGAACGTGATGCACCGTGTCCCGTTCACGCATTCGCAATTAGGGGAATCTTTCAGTCCCAGCTCATAGAGCTTGGAATTGAACTCCCCATGGCCCGTGAAGTATTGCGTCGTGGTTTGGAGACAGCTCCAGCCATCGACAGTCTGTGATGCAGATTTGGGAAGAACTCATATGTTGTTCTCCCTTTTTCTACTTCATCCCAGCACCTCTGCCATTTCCCAATCTCATCCTCTCGGATCATTTTCTTTACTAGGGCAGGAGGCATCTGACTGGACAACTCCTGACCATCAAGGACAATTCTTTTCCCCTTTCTTGAACTTATGGGTAAGGGTCCTCATCTCCGTCCTGGCAACACCCCAGCGTAGTGTAGATATTATTATTATTACACACACACTCTTAGCCACCGTACCGAGCGCATAGCGCCAAAACCGGTGCCTATGTTCACTTAGCCTTATCTACAGAGTAGATAAGTTTCCGTCCCTGCCACGGGGAGGCGGATCTCTACTTATTCGTCTAGCCCTTCTTATCACCGCAACTTCTTGAGCGAACTCGACAAAGTCTTCGAAACTCCTAGCATTTTTTACCAGCTCTTTACATTCTCCCGGCCAGTTCTCTCCCCTACTTATCAGCTTGAATTCCATATGGATTCTAGCCTCGTCGAGGAGAGGACACCGGAAGAGAACGTGATGCACCGTGTCCTGCTGACCGCATTCACAATTTGGGGAATCTTTCAATCCCAAGTCGAAGAGCCTGGAATTGAACTCCCCGTGCCCCGTGAAATATTGTGTTACGGTCTGGGATAGCCGCAGCCATCGCATCGACAGTCTGTGATGCAGATTTGGAAAGAACTCATAAGTAGTTCTTCCTGTCTCTGCCTCATCCCAGCGTCTTTGCCACTTCCCTATCTCATACTCTCGGATCGTTTTCTTTGCGAGAGCAGGAGGCATCTGACTAGACAACTCCCGACCATCAAGGACGATCATGTCCCTTTTTTGGTGTTTGTATCTTAGGGCCCTCATCTCTGCTTGGAGATCGAGCGGCAACACTCCAGCGACCACCGGTAAGGAGACTGTGGATGATGTCGCATAGGCCCTAATCACCGAGCATAAAATAGCTCTTTGCATTCTTAGTAGATTGCCGCTGTACGACTGCATGTCCAGCTTGTCAGCCCAACCGGCAGCAGCGTAGTGTAGATAGGAGTTTTCTCTTCTATGCTAGCTTATAATATGCTTCTAATATGCTCACTTTCTACTGACAGAGATGCGCCAAAAATTGGAAATCGCCGCATTAAATTTATTGCACCTTCCACGGAATTCGAACTCCTTCCGTTCGCGTAGTGTTATCAATGAGTCAGGCTTAAAAACTTTCTTCAATATTGTTACGAAAAAGAAATATTTAGAATTAATAAAATTAAATTTACTATAAACTATCAATGCCAATTATAAACAAGCTTGCAAAACAACCTAATTATAACGGTTATACAAACGCTTTTTCCATATAGCTGTTATCACATTAGTGTCAATCTGATTTTGACATATAGCCACTTAATATACCGTTAAAATTAATATTCCCTTTTCTAAAATAACAAATTTTTAATTACTATTATAATTATAGATATTTAAAATCGCTCTTCCAAAAGGAGATATTTTTTCCTCAATAAGAAAAGATAATTCCACTAAGTTCAACTCTTTTGAAATTTAGGATGGAACTTAAAACTAAAAACATAATATTAGTTTCAATTTATTTCTTTTTTTTTTTTACTAATAAATTTTCTTTTGAATATGAAAAGAAATATTAAAGTCCTACACCGGAAATGATTCCTACATTTTAATACGCCCACCCACTTTTTGTGATGCACCTAAAAAACGCCTATATTATAATCGTAAATGTATTTCGTCAGAATTTCATTATATTTTTTTTTTTTTTACTGTTTCACATTAATGGTCAAAAGATGGTGTTTTTTTTTTGACCCCATAAATTTATAAATTCCCGTTAGTTCGTACAGTTTTTATTGCTCTCTAAGAAAGTTTAAATTAATAGAGTACGGTTTTGAATATTTTGAAGAGTTAAAACATAAATTAGAAATGTTTACTAAATAAGTATCTAGATATAAATATATAGATAGAAAGAGAACGGGACTTGATGTCATCATTACAGCATCTTCACCATTACGCCTACAGCGAATAGTGGAGAGGGGCATTCTACTTAAAAACATTTTACATATTGCATAGAACATATTAGACTTTTACATACTCACGATCAACTATTAAATGGAAAAAGTTGACATCATTTTAATGTAACTAGTTAAAACGATAATCGTGAAATGTCCATCTAAAAAAATCTTTTGCCATTTTTATTTAATTTATCTTTTATTTAAAAAAAAGATACGATTATTATTATTGTGTTGAATTAACGGACTAATAAATATGAAGTTTTCAAAACCATCATATTTTAGTCTTCCAGCACTTTGTGCAAACACGTTGTTAGCTCCTCATTAAAATTGAGGCAGACCAATTAGTAGAGGAAAGTAAAAAAATCTGGTGTGAAACACTCACACAACTTTCTCTTATTCCAGTTTTCAAAATTATATTTGACGAAATTTTATAGTTAGTATACCAAATTTAATGAAATTCACGGAAACTGAAAAAAACTGTTCAGTAAAAGCGCACTTCCGGTTTACTAATTTTCTTAAAACTCGGAATTTTGGCCATCTATTTATTTCTAATTAATTTTGGTTTGGATGATAGAATTGTATAATCAACTATGATAGCACTTTAGAGAAAAACATAACCCCACCTCTCCCCTAAAAGTCCGCTTAAATGAATTTTCCCAGAGAAATATTTCAAATAAAAGTTGTATATCTTTGTATAGATAGTTTATATAAGAAGTTTCAAGAATATTGTCGGAGCCATTTTTGAGAAAATCGCGAAAAAGTGAAAAAAATTATTTAGTAAAGGTACTTCCGGTCATCCGATTTTTTTTTCAAACTCGTATTTTCAACAACATATTTAATTCTAATTAATATTATTTAGATGACAGAATTGTCTAATAAACTGAAATAGTACTTTAGAGGAAAATCTAACCCCACCTCTCCTCCCCCAAAAATGCCCTTAAATGAATTTATATAGAGAAATGTTTCAAATAAAAGTTGTAGCTTGTTGTATGTGTAGTTGATATACCAAGTTTCAAGAAAATCGTCGGAGCCATTTTTGAGAATATCGTAAAAAAGTAAAATAAAAACTAGAAAAGTAGTACTTTCGGTTAAAGAATTTTGACAGATAAGGTACAGTCAGATTCCATGGTGATGCCTAAACGGAATATCAAGTTTCAACTTTATACGGTTTTCCGTTTTTGAGCTATGTTGTTCACATACACACACACACACACACACACAACATTTTCTAAAAACCACTTTTTCGGTCTCAGGGGACCTCAAAATGGATATTTCCGGTGAAAGCTCGATATCGAAAATTTGACACGATTACAATACTTCCTCTTACTAGGGAGTAAGAGAAAGTAAAAAGAAAAAAATATCTTCCGAAAACTAAATAGCATTGCGTCATCAATGAGGTCTGTTTAATGTTAATGAGAGAGGTAGAAGTTTCATAAGTCAGTGTTGCTCCTAAGAAGTCCAGCAAACTCGAAGAACGGGAAACCACTTTTAATTTTTTTTCTCATTTCTTCATAATGTGTGAGCAATATGTTAAAAAAAATCTGCTTTCGGAAGGAGAGTGTAAAGAAAAATCATAGCCTAAAAACATGACATCTCTGACACTAATGACAACACTTATGACATCACTTATGCTGACATCTCTGGACACTAATTATTTACAGCATATAAGTTTTGCAGAAATAGTTGTTATGTGCAACTTCTTGTTGTTTAGCCTCCCAGTAAGCAAAACCCTGCTCGTCATCACATTGACTCACTTCTACGTTTTATACTGTACGTAGAAATAAAACCATACAAGCGAATCCTAACAGATATTTTAGGTTGGAATTGAGATGGCTTTTTTTTACAAGTTATTCCCTTGTAAAATTAGATTTCTCTATACAAAATATTGTTTTCATGAAAAAGTAATTTATATAATTTAAAAACCAAAAAAGAGACAAATTTCTAATTATTATATTATCATAAACACTCTAATTACAATAGTTTTACGAAACGAACATTCATCGAGAGAGTTATCTAACAGCTGTCAATACGGCGATTTATTAATAATAATCTATGGACAACTTATTTCCTCTTTTAAAAAAATGTAAGCTTTAATTTCTTTTATCTTCTTTTATATTGTTGTCAATAACTTCACTGCCAAATTTTATGCTGAGACAACATTACATATGCTACTTTAAACTACTAAGAGCATGTCAGTTGTGTAAGCAAACTTATATAACTAAATAAATAATAACATCATTTAAAATTTGTTTTATTTTCTATTTGATCTCAAAGGTTTTTATGTTTATTAATTATTATTTATTTTTAAATTTCCTTTTAATAATTAGAATTCTTAATACTTTCTCTAAATTTTCTAAGAGATGGTATTTCGATAGTGCCTCTTTTTAAAATTGAGTTTTGAGAAAAAAACAAACCATGACGCTACAGTCCATAAAGGACTAAGTCTTGCCAGATGGCATATATTGGGGGGTGTGAGGCAAGCACGCCGCAGTTCCCTACCGTATAATTCTGACCTTCGCTACCTAGGGCGCTACTAACTGTAGCTTCCCATTTTTTCTCACGATGCTGGGTCAACACCGACTTTTCCTACAAAACAAAGTAATTTTATTAAACTTAGATTCCCCCATTGTAAATTACAATTTTGTTAACTACAGTAAAAGAAGTCGTTAGCGATTTTTTTGTTTTAATCTTAGTATGTCTTATTTTGGATTTAAGTAAATATAGTTCCCCAATTTTATATGGTATGTTCATATTGTTTTTTATAGCGTACATTGTTCTATTGTTGTATGTAGTCTGTTTAGTAGTAAAATAGTTGACCGCTCAAGGCATAATGAGACCGTAGCAGTTAGGTGCCTAAAAAAAGGAAATAATGTAACGGTCGGAAGAAAGATAAATTCAAAATATCTACTTCCAGATAGAAGCGGAACAGGCCATTATTTCAAGATATTGAAAGATGAAACATTTGAAAAGATAGGGCTGGTTTTTTTCCACCAATTCATGGACAGTTGTGCAGGCATGTGTGGAAGCCGACAGTAGTCATAAATTGGTTTTCTTCAACCTTCAGTAATAAAGATTAGTTAATGTTAATAACAAAACTATAAACAAATGAAATAAAAACATAAAAATTTCCACTCATTTAATTGGAATGCACATTCAAGAAAAATAAAGAAACAAACAAATAATATCAACTCATTGTTAAAATCAATAAGTTGGTGTTGGCGTATTAAATGTGTTTCAATTAACATTTTTGAAATAAATTTATTCACTAGATTATTTGAAATAACGAGCATGAAAGACATTTTTTTTTTCAAATAATGTTAGATCGCACAGTATCAGAAAAGTGGTGCAAGCGTATATGATTGGGGTTTGGAGGTCAATTTCAAGAAATCAGAATACCTGAAATTGGAAAGGAGAAGCAATGAAGAGATAAGGGAAATTATGCAATTAAAGCACAATGCTCTGGTGCGGATAGAGCAGAGAAGGTTTGCTAGTTTGGACACTTATTTAGGATGGAAGGTGAAAGGGTAGCGAAGCGGATGATGGAATGGGAAGTGGACCGCAGGAGAAAGAAAGGGCTGCCCAGGACAACTTGGTTAGATCTTCTGAGGGAGTCTCTCAGTGGAAATGGACTTCGTGCAGAGGATTCAATCGAGAGAGAGAGAGAGAGAGAGGGAGAGTTGGAGAAAAAACTGAAGGACATATTCAGTTGAAGGAAGCCTCAGTATTGAGGAAACTCCTTTTAAGAAAAACAAAAACAAAAAAATGGTTGTTGTGGTGGTTGGTTCCGCAGAGCTGGAAAGCATCTGAGATATTTTCCGTGGTAGCCTGTTTGATTTTGTGGTCATCGACCGGTTTCGGGCGTTCGCCCATCTGCGCCTTTCAGCGGCCCAGGACAACTTGGTTAGATCTTCTAAGGGAGTCTCTCGTGGAAATTTACTTCGTGTAGAGGATTCTTCGAGAGAGACAGACAGACAGTTGGAGAGAAAAACTGAAGGACATATTCAGTTGAAGAAAGCCTCAGTATTGAGGAAAAACCCGGAATTGAGGAAAATTGAGGAAGAAAGCCTCACCTTCTGAAAAACGCATCCTGAAGATGGGCGAACGCCCGAAACCGGCCGATGACCACTAAATGAAGCAGGCTACCACGGAAAATGTCTCTGATGCAAAAAAAAAGTTTGAAATAATTGCCCAACTCTTAGATTCAACTTTATATTTTTTTCTTGATTCCTAATAGTTTAAAACATAATTCATAACAAAATCCATAATCATAAAACTATGAATAAATTTGTCATTTACTTTCGTTCTAAGAAAAAGTTGGTCATCGTTTTTTTTTTCTAAAATCAAATGTCTATAAAAATTTTAAAATCGTCAATATTTTTTTTTTTATAACTATGTGACACAAAACATTGTTCTAGTTTTAATTACATCATAATTCCATGGACGTTCATTTGATAGTTGGAGAAAGATAAAGCTAAAGATGTTTATAGGTTAATTACATCTCTAATTTCTCTTATACTTAGAAAATAAACTTCTATTTAAAATTATTCATGATGCAACAATGCCCAGTGTTGCGAAAATTAGTAGGAAGTCTCCCAAAAAATAAAAGAAGTTTACAAACATACTTCTCGAGAAGATTACAACCAATTTAGGCCAGTTGTATGTATTTTCTTTTCTAGCTTATTAGTCACGAGACAATAAATAAGTGGAAGCCAAGTCACGGTGACATGTCAGAAGACGGTAAAAGGATGCCACTGTTGGTTTATTATCCATTTGTTGATATCTGATTTACTTGTGTGAGTGGGGAAGCGTTGTCACCCCTCCCATTCATATGACCTACTCATGTCGCGTTGGATGAATGTGTATCTCTTAAAGGTTTTGTTAAGATTATGTAAGAGGTTAAAGTCTGGCGTGCATTGAGAAGGACAGACCGTCTAACGGAATGGTTTGTTCATTTAGAATAAAAGGATGTACGTACGTATAAATACGAAATAGGCATCATTCACATATTTATAAGAAATACTTGCATGACTAATCTAACTATAAATAGTTTATTGGTCATTTTTATTACGTTTAAACAACTTTTTTTTTTAATTAAAATGTGCTAATATATTTTTATGCAACTTTCATTAAAACTGACGAAGTATAATTCATGTCAAGATAATATTTGCAATTATCACTTTTAAATGCAAAAATTTCATCATATATAAAAAATATCTGGAATTTAACGCCATATAATTGATCCTAGTAATTCTTAAAGCGTCCCATACCAATCTTCGCATTGTGAAATAAAATAAAACACATTTGGCTACTTAGATAACAATCGCATTAAAGACATTTCGAAATCACATTGTTATCTTGGTTAAGAACATTTCCAATTCGGCTTAAACGTTTGTTTCTATTTGGGCTTGTATTATGAGAATACGGTTGGTTGATATATGAAAAGTCAGATTTAAATTTACTAAACAACACATATTAAAATATAAAAAGGCTTATTAATAAAAATAAATCTTCTCCGACAGTCCATTTTCTGTAGTTTTAACCAGTTTTTTTCTTGCAGTCAATTGAAAAAGTAGCAATTCTTTGTAGAAATGAAAATTAAAAATGTATATGTAAAAAAAAAGAAAATGCTTGCTACCTTTCCTATATAATTTGGCGGGTTCATTTCTATGTATCGGATGAGCTGGTCCCAGTTTCAGTTTGAAAAAGATTTGTATCTATTTGACAGTCTGACAGTCTTGAAGGCATTAAATTCTTGCCACTTCATTACCAACATTGCTAGAGTGTTCTAAAAGGTAGAAGGAGCTTTCTTCTTCTTAGGATACCCTTCTAGTCTGTGTACCTAATCATGTGAGAATTATTGGAATTGGAGAAGATAGACAGGTTGGCCAATTTTAGACGTCTCACTCCTCTCCGAAGTTCAGGCATGGACAGGCAGCATTCATTCCCATAAGAATGAAGTCCATAGACTAGCTCAGTGGTTTTTTGATAGTCCAAAATTAGTTTGGGATACTTGTAGACAGTTTGCTTGAATTGTAAGGAGATTAGGATTCTGGGTTCTTTGTCAAAAAAGTCTATGGAAAATCTTAGGCTGTTTAAAATTATAAATTGTCCGGTTTATAAATCTTTGTTGGTCTGGATTTTTTTTTTTATTTAGACTCGTCTGGCTGTTATTTTTTTGGGGGGGTAATTACAAAACCTCAAGTGGCTTCAGTTTTTCCCCAGTGAGAATAAATAACAATTTAGGCCAAGAATATTCAACGAGATGTTTTGTAGTAGCATGTTGCAATTATCTTATTTCTTACATTCGCTACCATGATTCGCTATTAACGCAGCTTCCCAATTTTACTCACAAGCTGAGAACTAACCATTATTCAGTTCCTATTGGGATCCAATTTCGGACTACTTGCTCGAATGCATGTCAGTATTGTGCTAAGCGGTGGATTCACACATTTATTACCTATTTTAAATATTTATTAGTATTAGAAAATATTGAACAACGCATTGCAAAAAAAAAAAAACTACCATTTTACATGTTAGAAGTTAATAAAAAAATAATTAAAAAAACTTAAAAAACAAAAATTGTTAATTTTCTAATAAAATTAAGAGCTTTAACAGTATATCTAGTATAAAGTACTCACGTTAAATTGAAAATTGAAAGAGC